>JAEANM010001260.1:0-28857 GCA_017656035.1 Myanophis thanlyinensis
ATAAATAAATAAATAAATAAAATCAATCCCCTTTTAAAAACTGCTTAACTGTACTGTGATTCAAAACAGTATGTTCCCTATTATTTACAACCATGTATTTTTCTGCATTTATTTATGTGGAGAAACCAGAGTTAGACTAGGTTCATGCATTGTGCTAACCACGATGTGACTGGTTTGATTTAACAAGATATGTGGACCCTGCAAAATGAAACATGGTTAAGCAAATTAGTTCTTTGCTTAGTTGCCATCTTATATGTGAACTCTGGGTAGCCAACAATAATGAAGAACAATATAGAAACTTTTAAAACTCAACCCCTGTCCAAATAAAAGAATTGTAGTACAATAGCAAAGGCACAATATAACAAATTGAACCACCCAAACCACATTTGCAGTGGTTTTTCCTTAAAGCCAGTTCTTTAAGGCCAGAGGAGACGGGGTCTTCAAGGGAGGCTGTTACATAGGACAGTGGCATAATGTTGTGGCTCTGTCTTGCTGCAAAATACTTTTCTCTTGACTGATTTCCTAGACTAGCACTAAAAATATTGCGTATTGGGTCGAAACAAATTGTAAATTTGGTTTCATAGTGACTGATAATTGTTAAATATCAGCTGCAGGCATTTTAAGCTATCAGATGAAACATTTAAATATGTAAATATTCCATTGACCTTTTTCATCAGTTTGCCAAGCTTTGCCAAATATATTTCTTATCCTAGGCTAATGCAATTGGTAGAGGAGCAAAATCTGTGCGGGAATTTCTGGAGAAAAACTATACTGATGAAGCCATTGAAACTGATGATCTGACAATTAAACTTGTTATCAAAGCCCTTCTTGAAGTAAGTGTCAACATTTGAATTGTTCCTAACGAGTATTTTGATAAATAACAGGCTAAATAATGCCCTTATAATTTAATATACTTTTAATTTCATTCAGTAAAATTAAGAGCCAGAGTTGTTTTGCCTGGTTCTAAAATTGATTTGGAAGAAATTCATTTATCCTTGGTGTTCTAAACTTATTAGATTGGTCATGCAGTCCAAATTGGGATGTATCTTCTTTCATTGCAAAAAATCCTCAATTATAACACATTTGTAAGGAAAAAATTGTTTTTCTGAATTTCCACAATTTAAGGTTGTACAGTCTGGTGGAAAAAATATTGAGCTGGCTGTTATGAGAAGAAACCAACCTCTCAAGGTAATCTGACTTAAGTAATACTAGTTTTTTATTTTGAGGATGGGTTGCTATATCATGGTCTTTAGTCACTGCGTTTGAAATGTGATGGCTTCTTAATAAATAATATAGATAATTGGCATCCATACATGATACCGTACTTCGGAAGCCTAATTAATGGAATAATTCATTACAAACTCTTCTGTTTTACTCATTCCATTTTATTCTTAAATTCATATATACACTAAAGCTGAAGTTTTTCAAACTGGATAACTTAAAAGATGTGTGGATTTCAACTCCCAGAATTGTTCATCCAAATGCCCAGAATTCTAGGAACTCCGGTCCACAGTACTTAAAATCTCTCAATTAGAAAAATAACTGTACTATAGAATAATGGTCCCCAACCTTTTGGGCGCCAGGAATTGGTTCCATGGAGGTCAGTTTTTCCGCGGCCTGTAGAGAGAGTGGTTTCATGTGCCTCCTAGATCCTGCATAGGCTTAACTGTAACCCTGGCGGTCCTTGGACAGTGCCGGTCCGCAGCCCAGGAATTGGGGATTCCTGCTACCGAACTTTATAAATGCAATATGAAATTTTGCCTCATGAAAAAAAAAAAACAGTGCACACCAATTTCATCTTTAGTTAACAGCATCCTTGACCTAACAGGACTAGAAAAGATGGGAGTGAATAAAATAGGTAATATATTTATCTGTCTTCCCCTTAGCCTGGCTTACTTAACTGCACTGTTTCTGCTATTGCCATTGGATCAATGAGAATCCTTCAGAGGATGAGAGAATTTGTTTAGGGAACAGGCCACACTGAAACGTTCTGGTAACATAATGTTTGGAACTGAGCAATTGATTGCATTTTCATCACTTCCCTTTAGATACTGAGCCCTGAAGAAATTGAAAAATATGTTGCCGAAATTGAAAAAGAGAAAGAAGAGAATGAGAAGAAGAAACAGAAGAAAACTACAACATGATGAATGAATTTCTTTAGTTTTGGTTTTTAAATCAATCATGAGTCTGTATAGATATGTAAGCATTCTATTTCCTTGTTCTCTGCCCCTTTTAAGAGGTCTATAATAAACCACCTGTTTTTTTAAGCTTGTTACTAGAAGAGGCTCCATTCTTATATGTGTATGTACATATATTATATATAAGCCAGACTGCAATAATACCAGAGTTTTTCTAAACAAAAATAGAAAGTTTTCATAACTTGTTCAGGAATCTACAATTTGACGAAGATGCCTTTTATTACTAATTGTTCTACAACCGTTTATCACCACTGCTGCATTGCTACTGTTTATGTTCCAATTTGTTAAAATTCATCAGGGTAATGATTGACAAAGCCTAAAATTTCTGAAACTTTACTGCAGCGTAATGTGGAAATGGTTCATACTTAAGTTTTGCACTTAAATACAAAAGATAATGATGAACATTTGACAGTAGGTGTGAATTGATTTCTAACTGCATGGTAGTAAATTTCAATAAAACCATTTTGGCAGGTAGTTGTAGAAATTCTCATAGATTCAGGATGGGACCATGCTTGTAATGTCAACCTGAAATTATGAAAATGTTACCGTAGTCTTGCTTCTTCAAAAATATATTTGTTACAAGCTAATCTGGTTTTGTTATTGTCAGTTCCAGGCAATCATCAGTTATGGGAATTACAATCCAAAACTTCAAAGAGTTGGTGTGGGAGAAGGATGCTGTATGTTGAAAAGTATTTGCATATAAAATGATTAGAAAATAGGGGCTATTAAGTTGAACCATTGGAAAAAGGATGGAGTTTTTTTGTAGCAAATAAGAGCAAATAAGCATTTCAGCATTTCAGGGCTAAGTCAAGATTCACAGGTCTGAACCACTGGAAGAATACAGCAAATTATCCCTGTGGCAGTATACATGTGCTAGAGAATACTTATGAACCTTTGAAAGGTGGTCAAACTAAAGCAAATCAGAACTTGGAGGCTGAGGTCTTCCTGTATGAAGTTCTTTACTGGGTATATATCAGCAAGATCAAATGAAAAGCCAACTCTGTTTCCCGCAGTTTCAGTATAATCAAAACAGGAAATAATTCCCTCCCCAAAAGTCACAGGTCATGTTGGCCACGTAGGCTAATTAGAGGGCTCTTCAGGCACTCCTCCCCATCTATCCACTACCTGTTGAATTGGTTCTCAAGAGAAAGTGGTGTTTTGTCTAATGTATTTCATCCTCCTCCCCGTGTGGCAACTGAGGAATAGCAAAATGGTTTCTGCCAGGTTCGCTTCAAAGTTGACAGGTAGCGCACCAGTGCAAAGTTCACAAGGAATCAAATATAATTGTAATGAATAGAAAAGTAAAGAAACTTGGCTTCTGAAGTAATAGTGGGATGCTTCTATTAACACCAGTGATACAAGTAATTTTAAAGGGTATGCTTCTAATGGATTTTCATTTATCAGTATTAACACTCAATTACCAAATCCAAGGAAATGTGTCCTAACGTTATGAACATCCCAGTGTTACTTTATCTGCGCAGCCTATTAATCTCTAAAGCTCAAATGGCACGTGTTAGCAATATTGTGTAAGCAAGAGGCTATTCCTCTGTTATAAACAACAGATCCCCCTTGGAAGTATCACACGTACAGCCAGGACTGGAAAGTTGTATGTTGCAGAACCAGCGTCAATAATAGTCTACGTGGGGCAAATAACTTCTTTGCAAGATGAATTACTATCTTCACAGAACATCTAGGGATGTCTATATCGTCTGACCTCTAATTTGAATTTGGTCAAAAAACAGTTGCATAAGCAGGTTTAGCCGTTTTCAATATTTAGTTACGTGTATGGTACAAATCCATCAAAAATAGTTCAAAGACACTCTGGATCTTGTCTATTTTCATCAATTACATGTTGGGGATGTGCTTTGCAAGGATATTTTTTCCCTCTTTTAAGCAACTATTTTGCTCTTTTAGATGGTCGCTCCAAACCGTAATGTAACTTCAGAATGATTTCCCTAAAAAGACACCCAATCCATTTTTCGTGGTTGCCAAAGTTTTATTCTCCAAGCCTTTTAGCATCTCAAGCGGGGTTTTAAAAAATTTTAAATTTTAAAATTGTTTAAATTTTAAAATTTTTAAAATTTTAACTTTAGTATTTGGTTTTTAATTTTTATTGGCCAATGATTTAATTTATTTTAAATTGTATTTTAACTTCTGTATGTCTTGTTTTATATGGCTGTACACTGCCCAAGTCCTTTGGGAGAGGGGCGGTATAGAAATCTAATAAATCAATTAATCAATCCAGACAGAAGTATTTACGTTTCCAAATAGAGATTAAGGAGCAAGTTGCTAGGCTCCCAGGAGAAAATGTTGAAACTTCAGCAATAAAGAACACGCTAAATAAATGGCATGCAGTTAACATATTACTTGTATGGCAGTGCTTTTGAATTAAGCAGACTGTGTGCATGCACATGCGTGTTTTTTTCTTGACTTGAGAAACCATGTATCTAATTCTGGGTACCCGCATTACAGCATCTTTCTGGTTGCAAGTTGTCTAACCCTTTTGATTGAAAACTTAGAAAAAAAACACCAAGAAGCAGAGAACAGTTAAACATTTACATGTTTATTTATAATTACAATTTACATGACTCCATAATGCGACCTCACCACAACGTGTCACTCTTTGCGATGAAGGCCTACAAAAGAAACTAAAGCTTTACACCAACTTAATGCAAGACCTAGGGGGAGCCATGGAAATGGGGGTGGTGGGGAGGAGACGTGGCCTCCACTACGGGAGCCTTTCAACAGAATATTTCTACAAGGTAACAAAAGTGGCACAAACCTATTACTAAAGGCTTTACCCATTTCCATGCAAGTGTATAATCCCTGTGTGCTCATATCCTCCACAACTATTTTAAAAACACAAAAAAAATGAACTATTTATATAAAGTTGGGGGACGTTAAGAAGAGCAACTGAATTTACTGGATGCCCAAGCTTCATTTAGAAGTTGCACCTCGCATTTTGAGACAACATGAAGCGTGGAACTTTTCCCCTTTAAATCAGAGAGATGAAAAAAGGATCCCTCAAGATTTGCTGAAAGGGCATGATGTGTTAAGTTTTAGCAGCCTTCTCCGCCTACAGAAAATTCGCAGTGGCGTAGAATGGCTCCTCATTAGAAAATCAACAATGGCATTCATCCCGGATCAGTTTTTGAGATACTAATTCTTCTGAGCGGGGTGACCAGCACTCCAAGCAACTCTGCATTGTGTAAAACTCTCCAGAGAAAAGATTTCTCAAGTGGCAAGTCAGAATAACAGATACATGGTCAGCAACAAATCCCATCACTACATCACACGCACAAACATTTTTGCACCAGAATTGGTTTCTAGACATCAAAACAATCTGCTCCAAAAAAAGAGGGCGGTGGGGGAGGAGAGGGAGGGAGGGAAGGTGAAGAGAAAAAGCATAGAAGTCAGAAGAAAAAGGACACCAAGCAGACTGTCCATTCTCCAAATTTAGAAGTGGGGTTTCTTTTCTTTTTTTTGAAGAGTTCAGAATTGCATCGCTTTCTTTAAGGAATAGAACAAGCCCTCCTCTTCCCCGTGTTCAACTACAACTGCAGCTAGAACTTAGAAGCAGCACAGATGCCTTGCACTACTTGCAAAAGACCCTCACCCGCAAAAAGAGAAAAATTGAAGGAAAAAAAAAAGAGATCTTGAACCGGTGGTTCCCGAGCACACTCCCGTTGAAGTAATTCCAGTGCTCCCGTCTGCTGTGACCGACTAGCAATTCTCCCATTGGAATTCAGGCTTGTGAAGGTAAAAGTTTCGTTCACCCATCCTTTTTAAGTGCACCAGTTTGTATTGTTCCCTCCTTCCTATGTACATGACTTCATAGCGATGTGGCCGAAAGCTCTAAAATAAAACAGACGTTAATTTTCCCCCCCAAATATACATTTATTAAGTTTGTTTGCTGCCCATCTCATTGCAAGTTGACTCTTATCTATTTACCTTGCTCTGGTGCATGCTCATTTACTTCAAATGAATAATAAAGGGGAGGAAGCATAGGGGACAGGGTAATTTAATACATTTCTATACCGCCCCCCTCCCTAGGGACTCGGGGCGGTGTACAGCCATATAAAAGAAGTACATAAAAAAGTTAAAAAAGAGTTTAAGAAAGAATTAAATCCAGGCTCGTATGATAAAATAAGTCTAAAATTTTAGATAAATTTAAAAAATTTTAAGAACAATTTAAAACAAATTTGATACCCCGTTAAGTATTGGCCAGACCAGCTTGCTGGAATAAGTGGGTTTTTAATGCACGCCGGACAGTCCGCAGATCTGCAGTGGTCCGTATCTCCGGGGGCAACTCATTCCATAGGGAGGGTGCAGCCACAGAGAAAGCTCGTAACGACATCGTCCCGACATCGGAACCCCGAGGAGGCCCGCCTTTTCACAAGTACAAACAGGAGAATCTGAGGGCATTGGGTGTTCACGATTCCCAGACTTGTCTGAAAACGGGATAGAGTCTCCTGCTTGAGCAGGGGGAGAGGGGAGGGGGGTTGGACTAGAAGACCTCCAAGGTCCCTTCCAACTCTATTTTGATTGCTTGAAATCACTTTAAAAGTTCACTGAAAGTATTTTAAGTTCTAACGGTTAACTATGTACAGGTAGCCCTCCACTTATGACTGGTCAATTAGTGACTGTCTGAAGCTACAGCAGACATCCCAAAAGTTGCAAATAAGATCTGGTTCTGAAGATCCAATGGCCACCCTCACTCCTGGTCATGTGACTACATTTTGGTGCCTGGCAATTGGTCCACATTTCTGACCGTTTGCCGCATCCCACAGTCATGCAACAGTGTATTATGACATTTCCACCAAAACCTGGCATTTTCTTTTGGCATAAAATGTCCTGTAGTAAGCAATGGTTTGTTTAATGATGATGGCATTTGCTTACATGTAATGTATTCGCTTAATGATCACCACAAAAAAATGGTGGTAAAATTGGGCGATCCACTTTATGGCCATCAAAAACTTAGAACCACAATGGGCAGATTCCATTATGGTCATAAATTGAGGATTACAAAGCCCCTGAAAAATTCTGCCTAGTGAGAAAAGCTCACATCACCATAAAAAGAAATATTTCACTAGTTTTAAATACCCCCAGAGAGTCTAAGCAGTTAGTTATGAGGAACAGACCATTTCATTTTCTTTATTCATCCCAGCTGCTCTAAGAAAGAAAGAACCTAAAATACTTTAATTTTGTAACTTGCCTGCAGAATTCAAACTCTTCCAGTGCCAACTCTGGGAGTAGCCTGACTTCGTCGCACGGCTCCAGACCCCCTTCCACCACGAAATCCCCCACGAAAACTGCGGCCACGGAGAAATCGCCCAGAAACACCAAAAGTCTCTGTGTTCAGCTTCCGTTCTTCAGCCCACGTTGTGCGCCGTGAACTAAAGAACAAAAGTAACCAGTTTTCCTGTTACAGTCAAGTTCTCTTTAACTTCCTGCTGTAAAACTCGTCTCAAGCAAAGACTAAGACTAAAGTCATCGCATCATTTCCCACACAAAGACTGTCATAAAATATGCTATAAAATCTGCTTTATGATTGTAAATTATTCCAAATCATATTTGCTGTTGCTGAGATTTCCAAAACACGTAGATCAAATAATCCAGAAGGATGAATTAGGGATAAAGGATTCAGTAACCCATCAGCAGTATTGAGTTAAGTTTCTACCAAGAATATGTTATATACATTTGACTTTTTTCTGCTTCCCTCTATCATTAAAATCTTAACTGAAGATAGAACTTGGTAAAAGTTAAGAAACAAGGCTATCAAGAGCCCCAAAGAATACTGTTTCTAAACATTTTGGATTCCCCATCACTCAAAAATGAGATTAAGGCTCAAATCCAAGGATTTCTACAAAGTTTTTGGTTGATCAAGTTCTTTTGGTCTGAAATTTCTTTCATCCCCATCTATGACTGCTTAACAAACTTTAAACCTTAAGTAATCCAAAGTACTTTAGAAACTAAAAAAAATGCTTTTAGGATTTAAGCATGGCTTCAATAATCTGGGAAGGACTGAAGGCAAAATCTACACTATAGTACAAAATTGAGAAAGCCATTCACTTGCAACTGAAAAAGGATCAGAGGGTGCAGATTTAAGGACATGTATTTGTTAAAAAAACAAGCTTCTGCTCTTTATTGGGATATAGAAGAAGATACCAGGCCAAAACAATATTAAACTGATAGAATTAGTGTGAAAGAGATAGAATAAAGCTGCCACAGTTCTTTTACCTAGACTTCAGTTCTGATGAGATGTTATCAAAGAAAGATTTTGTTTTGTCATAATAGCAGTTGGGTCCCAGTAGATCTTCATCTGGATTGCCATCACAGTTTTCAGCAGCCACAGTAGGCTCTCCCTTTTCTTCTCCGGTGTCAACTTTATCATCTGATAATGGAGAGAAATCATGATTTTTTTAAAAATGTGCATATTGGTACTATATTAGGGGTCCCCAGACTTGACAATTTTAAGACTTGTGACTTAAGCTTCCAGAATCCCTCAGTCAGCATGGCTGCCTGATGAATTCTGGGAGTTGAAGTTCTACAAATGCTGGCTGAGGAATTCTGGGAGTTGAAGTCCACAAGTCTTAAAAGTTGTCAAATTTGGAGACCCCTGTACTGGAGGTTTACTTTCATCCACACCGATGTGTGTGTGTGTCTGGAATATAAGAAACATAATACTAACCTTTGAAATTAAGTTTCTTCCTGAATTCTTTATCCAATTCTTCTCGGTTGAACTGTGCATTGGCGCTTTCAAAATCAAAGTCACCTTCAAACTTTATTGTATTCTCTTTCACGGCAGCTGGTCGATTCTGTCCTCTGGAACGATTCCTAGTTCTTCTATTTCCTAAACAGAAGATGTTATAATCTTCTAGTGAGAATTAATTTAATTTCAGACAAACCAAGGCTTGACCTCACATGCTCCTTGCTCAAGGCAATGCATGATGCTGTGTTGTTCAACATGATTTGAATTCCACAGAAGTGATGCCAGCAAGCTGGCTGATCTGGTACTTCTCATTCTATTAATGCTTGACTGGCATGAATAGCTTGAATTTGAGAGATCGCCTTACACTCAGCAGAAGACATCTATCAAATCAGAAACTTCAGGAAATTTTGCTTCTGAGGTTTGTTTATACAGATAGTCCTTGACTTACAACCATTATTTTAGTGACTGTTCAAAGTTACAACAGCACTGGAAAAAGTGACTTATTGCTACTTTTCACACTTAGGACGGTTGCAATATCCCCATGGTCACATGATCAATATTTGGATGCTTGGCAACTAGCACGCATTTATGAAGCTTGCAGTATCCCGGGGTCATGGGATCACCTTTTGTGCCCTTAAGACAAAGTCAATGGGGAAGCCAGATTCACTTAACAACCGTGTTATTAACTGAACAACAGCAGTGATTCACTTAGTGACTGTGGCAAGAAAGGTCGTAAAATGAGGCAAAACTCACTTAACAACTGTCTTGCTTAACAGTGGAAATTTTGGGCTCAATTCTGGTCGTATGTTGGGAGCTACCTGTATTGCAACATAGTGAAAAATAATTCTATTTAATTTAGAAATATTTTGCTTAACTTCTACTCTATTGAACTTGACAGAAACAAGTCCTTGCATTCTAATTCATTCTACATTTTGAGTTAGATATGAAATATTTCTCCTAGATCGGCACAGCTTCCTCGGCTAATGCTGCTAAAGTCATATCACTCCATAAGACTTCAGGTCCTTGTGGATTATACTGATGTCCTTTCACTGTAATTCTTTTAGTTTTTCATGCATAGAGAGGCTAGATGTTCTAGCCTTCAACTGAAGTAGGAGTATACTGAATTAATTAGGAGTCATTAATCTTGATTCTTCTATGAAAGGTTGCATTACAGAAGTAACGCAGAAGAGGGCAATTCAGTTGTTTTGAAGAATTAAATTCAATTACTTTGGACAATTTACAATCAGGTAACATACCTGATCTCCTCCTCTGGGGCCTTCTATTCTCATCATTCACCTGCCCTTGCGTTTGCACAGGTGGTGGGTCAACTATATCTAAGACAAAATAGGAAAACCTGTTCACTCCATATAGCCAAGATGCTGAAAGGCAACAGCAGATGGTAGTTCCAATGATTATTAATTTAAAACACTGGCATATTGTCTGAAGGAAAAGATTTCAGTACCATTTGTCTTGTGATTCTGCTGAATCTGACGTGTGTTGCGTTGAATTGCTGGAGGAGCTTTGACTGCCTTTTTGGGATTCAAGCTGTTATCCAGCGGGCCAGTCTGAACAGCCTGCTCCACCATTGGACTTTTGCGCACTGAATGAACAGATGGAAAAGCAGCACCTGAGAGAAACCAAGCAACATCAGTAACCCCTGGATTTGTTTGGACCAAACTTGTTTTGTGCTCAGAGACCTTGGCTCCCCTCAATCCTGTCAAAAGACTTTAAAACAGATTCATCTCCTGAAAAGATTTATTCTAGGAAGCATTAGCAATTGATCAAAAACACTGCACGGATGGAGATGCTACAAGGCACAAATTCGATTTTCCTATAGTTCCCAAATAGTAGCAAATTTCAACAGGTTACTTGAAATAAATGTCGCTGTGTTTATTTCACACCAAACCAGATAGGTTCTCAGATTTAGATGAAAATCACACCCTCTGAATCTTTGGGAAGAAAGTCTGAAAGCTAAGCTCTTTCACACAGAAATATGAGTACTGACATAATTGAAAGATCTGGTTCACACATCATACAGAAGTTGAAGTGTGTTCTTTAGACTAAGTTACAATTGACTGGATGAGTACCACATGCTAAGCCGAACCCAAACAAGTAATATTGCTCAGAATGACATATAAATGTACCCACATTTACAAAGGTTAGCTGCTCGATTGTCTGGTGATTATGATCATAGATTCCTCACCGTATTGACACAGGCAAGCTAGTAAGCAAAGCTCAAAGGTACCAAACATAGAAGCATAGCAACTTCAGACTTGTGGGATTTGCTAGCAGATTGACCTGTCGATCAAGCAGCAAATCTACAAGTTGAAAGCAACAAATCTAAACATTCCATAATAATTTGATTCAATGGAAAACATAGCTTTTCCTGAGAGGGCACACATTCAAACTTTCATCAGAATTGGCATGTTTCAGAAAATCTTTAAGCCTGATAATCAGTTTATCTGAGAAAATAGTTTCTAATATAAATACCACAAACAAGTCATTTGGAAGCCATTCCACTCAAACATGCAAATTTAGAACAGCTGTGAGAAATTTATTGTAAAAGAAAACTCAACAAAGCCTCCATGAGGAAAAAGATAAACTTTCAGCCTTTGTGACGATATAAAAAAATTAGGAGCTGACCTCAGGAAGGTTTGAAAAGCCCTTGAGGGGGAGGAATGAACCAGTAAAGACTTAGAAAAGCAGCTAGAATGGTTCAAGGGATTGTTTCTTGACTTGATCTATCTCAAGGAGCTGACAGTATTAAGCTTTATATCTAGTATTGTTTTCTGGCTATTTAATACTGACAACAGCATGAATCAGTTGGGAAGGAAATAGAAGCATGGCAAGATCAAGGTTCCTGCTAAGGACTCAAGAAGCTTCTATTTGGGAAGGAAAATAAAGCATGCAGATACATGGGTTCCTATAGCTCAACTGCAGAATTCACTTTACTGAATATATAACTCTTTCCTTTTGATCTATGATTAAGTTCATCTCCTCTTTCCCATCAAATATTCCATTAGTGTGATGCTGATTGAAACATCAAATACAAGAAAACATATGTACAATAGAATCATCCATAAACCTTGTCTGGATCCCATATATCTACCTTCAAAAAACAAACACACTGTAATTGTATTTGAAACAACTCACACAGTAGGCAATCATACAGAGATACGCATTTCCATAGTACGATAAAGTCCAACCACTTTGTAACTAAATAATTGAAAATTAGATCTGAACCATGAATTCCATTTCTTGTAGGTATACGCTTACAGACACATGTTTCCTTACTGCTTGCTGGAAACAGTAACATATATTTATGCAATGGTTGTGTTATGTCAAAACCTTTTGAGGAGCCCTGAAGGCGAAAAAAATTCTAGAACTGCAAATTAACTTCTAAGATATCAAGCTGACAAAATAGCATTACCCTTTCTAAATATCCACTGCAAGAAATTCAGAAAACTTCTATTACTACTTAAAAGCCACTCAAACAGCTTCCCACAAATCCTCAAATATGATTTTGAGGAGATTTGCAACTTCAAACAATTTTTCCTCCATCTCTGCTTTAGACAATCCAAAATTCAAGAGGACGTGTGAAGGAAACGCCATCCCCACCAAGTGTTAACTACGTTCAAGGCTAGTCGAGAAAATGCACAAAAATGTACTCAGAAAGCATAGAAGAAATAATACAATCACCCGAAGAAAACAAGACGCACAACTCCCTGAAGAAAATCTTACTATACAAACGTTCAAAATAAAAAGACTGCTCCTCTTCCTTCTCCTTCCCAACTTTTGCCTACTGTTGCTGGACCCTGGCCTCACACATTTGCCACAGAATTCAAGCAAGCGCAAATTGCAGGATGCCAAATTCATCAGGCCAGAATTTATCTGGGGAAACCGTTTTACCAAATGCAAACCGCTGTGTTCCAATGCCACTCAGGGATTCATGAGACATGCCCACATGCAACAGATTGCTTTGTAGATGTCCTATCATTTGCTGGTATACTAAATATTATATTCTCCCAGCTTTGATTTGTATTTCCCGCACCCCTTCTTCTCTTAGTTGCACAGGCAGGACTTTTTGCAAAGTAGAAGGCTTCCAAAATTGCAACAGCTCATTCTCCATGTGTTCATGCTCCCAAATTTCTCTAGCTCCACCCTGCACTATCCCTTCAGTCTAGTGTTCATCTCAAAATGTTAAATGAGTGGCTAAGAAGCAAGTTCCTGTTCATCTACCCATCTGATACCTGGAGCAACTGCACCAAGGCTTTCAGAAACAAGACTACTGGTAGTAATTCTTGCACATGTTACACTGTTCGGGAAGAAGAAAGGATTTTTAAAAAAACAAAGCTTTTTGCAAACACCATGCAATTCTTCTAATACTTGGAATCCTCAAGCTGCTGTTACCCTTAGAAGACAGCAGATGTGGCTCTGATGACAAGTCAGGCTCTGAAACTGGCTGAGGAGATGAAGAAGTGCTAGGACTTGAAGCAGCTGCTGATGCTGGAGGGCTCACCAGCTTCTCTAGAAAGACAGACAAGGGAGGAGAGAAGAAAAAGCAGAGGAGGAAACTGGTGAGACCCACGGCAGTACTGACATCCAAATGACTGAGGAGAGAAGGTTTAAGCAGCTCACATATTCGTAAAAGTTCTGAAACTTGGAAGAATTTGACCAGGGAGCAAGACAGGTCCTGTTAAGTAGCCCACCATCAGATACACCTCACACATCATATGCTAACTTTAGGCAGAAATGCTTTAATAAGTGACAGAAATAAAGAAGTGGGCAAAAAAAATTAACATGTAATTTAACACTGAATAATTTATTTTTCCTGAACGAATATGTGAGTAACCTTTAATTTTCTCACTGCTCAGAATTTTACCCTGTATGTTTCCAAAAATGTTAGTGTGCATTGTAGAAAACGGAGTCCAACGTTCATCCACCCCTACAAAAACCCAAGAGTAACTGCTCAGATACACTGAAAAGAGGAAGGAATCCTAGTAAGTGCTTAACTTATATTCATTACTTTATATATTTTACTCACATATATCACCCAGTGAGTAGCCTGTCTAAAAGTGGATTACTTGAACAAACTTCACTTAATAATCTTGTTAAAACCAGTAAATAGTTAAAAGATTAACACTGTTTTTTGCAAAACTATCCTTTCAACTTAAAAAAGGTCCACATTCAACGTATCTTTAGTCTAATTCTCACTCTACCAGTCTGTGCCAAAGTGGGACGTTTTCAGATTAGAGTTACATAACAAAATGTTTTCCCACAATACTTCGATACAAATTATTTGTAAAAATGCTTATTCATCAATATGTATTTCTCCCTCAGAAGAATATTCTCTATAAACATGTAGCCCACCATTAAATGGTGCAGTCCAGAGACTGATCATCTCAGTGACAGGCAGATCTTTGTTACTCACCTAAACCAAGAGATGCTGCATATTGCTGGCCAATTAATGAATTGGCAGCAAGCTGACTGTAGGATGACATCCCTCTGAAAGGACTATAAGGCACATGAGGTTGAAAAGAAGATGCAGATGCAGAGCCCAGAGATGACTGCAAAAAGTGAATGTGAAACAATTAGCAAAAAGAAAACAATATGGACGACAGTACAAACATTGTCATTAAGTATATGCTTTAAGAAATGCAAAGATTAGCACACATTGTCACTATTGGTTTAATCATGGTTTCTGAAGAAGTCACAGTGATCTGGCTGCTAAAATGCGTTTAATATCAAGCTGGCAGGCAGCTTAACATCTGGTCGACAACTTTAAATCTGATGATGTTGTGAAAAGAACAGAGAAAAAAAGGAAAATCCTCATAAGTATCAATTTACAAATCAAGTGAGGAAAAAGACATTCAGCTGTATAACACAATTTCCCACATGAAGCTGAAGATGAAAATCAAACAACTCTAACCCAAATTACACATTATCATTTTAATAAAGAGAGCCAAAGACTGGTATTAACCAATGATAGGGAAGACCCAATTTTCATTAACAAATGACTCACTAAGCTGTTCTAGTTAAGCTACCTAAAATATTTCTCCATTAGGATCTGTCTGAGTTGTAAATTCATTGGCAGAGGACTCCATTTATACCACCACAACTGGGGACATCCTTAATGGAAATGGGTGAGATAAGCAGCCTTCCATCCTTCTGAAGTCGATAAATGAGAGCCCAGATTTTTGGGGGCAATATGCTGACTCTGTAAACTGCTATAAAGCACTGTGGAGTAGTATACAAGTCTAAGTGTTATTGCTATAATCTTCCCAATCACACTCTAGTGTTTTGGAATAACAAGGCTGTGTTCATGTTTTCATTCTCTACTTCACTTGCACTTCTATTGTTCTTCCCCTTGAGCATTATATGTAACAGAAAATTACGATACCAATTTTAGAAAACATAAGAAGCAAGATAGAGTCCTTCTTACTGAATTAGATTTGATCAATAGGTCCAGTTGAATCTATATATGCCTACTAAGGGTGGTTTTTACTTTTCGACATTCTCAAAGAAATACAAGGTGAAATGTTTACCCATTCCAGATGGAATTACTTACTTGGACAATAGCAGGATCTTGGGGCAGATTATGCTGTGCTTTCGGAGGCTCGCATACAGTGATATCTTTAATGTCACTCCCTCGGAAGATGATATATTCATAAACTTCCTCTCTTGGAGGAGCAGGGCGGTCTGTGGGACGATCTTCTGTTCCAAATGAGCGCACTTTGAAGAAAGACTTAAGCATTAATACTTGAACTCGACAGCTGTTTCACACCATTTTATATACACGTACATATCGTCTTTTTGACTACATGCTCTGAGCTACGCCATCAATTCTCAAAATGCAAATTAGTATTCATAGAAATATTAGTAGCTCAGGGTTGAACTAGAGAGTCCATGGTGCTCTCTGAGATTGGTGATTTTCTTGCAGACGTTTCATTACCAAGCTAGGTAACATCATCAATGTAAGTTAATATTTTTTAAAGAATTTATACTGACTGACCTGGCTACTGAGTGGTCTAGGTTGTTAGCACTTGTTGACCAATATTAAAGGCTGCCTCTTGCCTCCCTTTCCATTATACTATAGTGTTGCTTTGGAACTCAGGTAACTCCTCTGCAAAGGAAAATTTATTAACTGATAATTTTCCAAGTTCTTCTAATCCAAAGAGTAATGGAAGATACATTTGTTTTCTATGTGTCCTCCCCATCCAGGAGGGGAGGCGAATTGTGGCCATGTGACAGGACATCCTGGGTATCCTATTCAATGTTCTCTCCAAGAAGCTTATCCAGCACTTATGCCGATAGAATATGATCTATTTTTAAGCTGTATTTTGAAAGTATGCCTTAAATGAGTAAAGGTAGTCCTTGACTTACAGTTGAGGTCAATGTTTCTGTTGCTAAGTGAGACATGTTAAGTGAATGTTGCCACCTTTTATGACCTTTCTTGCTACACTTAAGTGAATCACTGCAGTTGTTAATACAACAGTTAAGTGAATCTAGCTTCCCCATTGACTGTTGACTTTGCTTGTCAGAAGGTCGCAAGAGGTGATCATATGACCCCAGGACACTGCAAGCATCATCAATATGAATCAGTTGCCAAGGGTCCAGATCTTGATCATATGACCATGGGGATGCTACAATGGTTGTGTGAAAAATGGTCATAAGTCACTTTTTTCAGTGCCACTGTAACTTCAAATGGTCATTGAATCAACTGTTGTATGTCAAGGACTACCTGTACAATTATGGTCTTACACTAAGCATTCTAAAGGCAGGATCTATCCAATATGTTTTCAGTATTAGGCAGAGACATTTCATTTTCCAAAGGCTTTACATTATTTTTTTTCTTCCTGAACAATGAATATTTCGTTTATATAGCTGGCTGCAAATACTTATTAAACACACTATACAAATGTATTAAATAAGGATACAACAACACTGTTTTAATACAAGCAGCAATGCTGTTTTGTGTGAATGGTCCAGAAATTAAAACATATAAAGTTTGTTCTCACATTTCATATAGATTAATCAAAATTATACTTGAATGTTTGTTTTTCACTAACACTGCTCACTGGCAGGAATGAAACCATGTAATCGGGCTGAAGAAACAAGTAATCCAAATATTGAGAACTCTTGAGTTTTCTTTAAATCATACCTATCCACCCCTGCAAAATGGAGCAATTAGCAAGGAAGTTTGATACTGAGATAATGCATGAAGAAAAATAACCCCTGGTATTTTTTAAAACAGTAATTCTCAATCCAAAGACTTGTGTAAGTTTTCAATGTGAGTGGAAAGAGAAACATGCTATTTGGACAGGGAGATCAAACAGTTGTTCCACACAGGAAAAAAAGTATAGCCTAATAACAGGATTCACTTTTTGGAGGACAAAAATTACATGTGTATTAGGCTGAACTGAATCAAATAAGCAGAACTTCATTCTCATGGCAGGAGATTCCTTTGTTTTCCCTACAATAACCGACAAGCTTCCTCATTCATCCACATTTGTTGCTGCCAGATTAAAGCTAGAGATCTAGTTATATGTTCAAGATATGCTTCTGTACCAGTTAACAACTGTGTAACTCTTCAGATGCAGCCAATTTTTTTTAAAGAGGCAACTCTTTTATTTCCTTCCTTCCTAAGCATAATTATAGCACAGGAGTTCTGAAGAGGATTAAGCTTAGAATTTTGATCATAAATCATTGTGATCATTAAGCAACACATTCAAGCCTCACTCAACAGACTCAGCTCTCCTCGTTGTGGTTGATAAGCAACTGTGCAGTGGTGCCTCAGTGTGGGGGAGGCCTTAGAAGGCCCGGCATACAGAAATCTGTCACGGCTTGATAGGCCTCAGCCAGCTAGGCCCACTGTCACGGGGCCTCCTACTCCCACCCACCAACTCCCTAAGTGAGGGTTTTAAGTGAGGGATGCCTGAGTCTCTGGTGCTGCTGACTGATGTGATCAGTTGATTGAGGCTCAGATAGAAAGCTAGCAAAGGCAATCTTCCTCAGAGGCTGATTAGGAATAGAAGTTGGGCAGCAAAAGCTCTCATTTTAATCATCTGATGGGGGACAGTGCAACCTTTGGAATTTTGGGCAGGGGCCATGAGTCTCTTTGTTCAGTTCATCCTAAGTTAGAATAGTCACTGAATGAACCATTTTAATTCCAAGTCAAGGACACGTTATTGCTCTCATATTGCCTCTTCTATTAGGAAGAATGACATCATGGGTACTCCATCTTTACTTGTTGAAGGCAGGTAAAAGCATATTTATCACATCTGAGACAGACCAAGAAAACATTTAGCAACAGAATCTCAACAGATTCCATCAGAGGAAAGTTATGATATTTTCCCAAAGTGACGCAAGGAGAAGACTGGGAAAGAATTTTTGTATTAGAAGAGTGAATAAAGTACCGTACTTAAATTAAATAGATTTAAATTTGGAGATGCTCTAAATCTATTAAGGTTACTGAATAATCAATCATCATTTTAAACAGGTTAGATCTAGACATTAAAAGGCAAAATGATTACCAACTGGCAATTTTAATGGCCCTGCGCACAACTCAGTAGTACGTTTCACCACTACTCATTAAATCAGCCCAATGTTTTCACTTGAAAAGTAGTTTTCCTTCGTTTTAAAGGATTCAGCCATTAAAGTTAATGAAATCCTGAAGCAGATATAACTTTCTTTTCAGGATTCTGCAGAAGCTTGAAAATGACAATCTGCTTTAATAAATTGGTCTATAGCATTCATTCATTTTTGAGGTTTATATGGCTGCTCATCTGAAATACATGACATGCAGCTAATACTAAAAATACATTCATATAAAAAACCTCCACATAAAATTCATAGCAGCCAAAAGAAAATTACAAAACCATTTGGTACCATAACAGCAAATGGGCACCATTGCACATTCAGAACCCCAGGCTACTGCACAGAACCAAGCCTTTACTGTCTTGCAAGCCTGGGGCCAATGTAATCTCTGGAGGGATGATATTATAGAGGGCAGGCACCTCTGCAAAAAGGACTCTCCTCTTGGGACACTTAGATGAGACCCACAGCATGCCCCTACTGCTGGACAGGATCGAACAGACAGAACCAGGGAGAGATGGTCTCATAAATAATCCAGCCCAATAGCAACAGTACTTAGAGTTATAAACTGCTTCATAGTGCTTTGCAGCCCTCTCTAAGTGGTTTACAAAGTCAGTCTATTGCCCCCAACAATCTGGGTCCTCCTTTTACTGATCTCGGAAAGATAGACGGCTGAGTCAATCTTGAGCCGGTCAGAATTGAATTGCTGGTAGTCGGTAGAGTTAGCCTGCAATACTGCATTTTAATCACTGCGCCACTAGGGCTCTTAAAGCCCAAGCCATGAACGGCTTTCACGGTGATTGACTACCCATACCTTGAATTGCACCCAGAAGCACACCAGTAGCCAGTGCAGTTTTGCAGAACAGTGATGTTGCACGTATCAAATAATAAAATCACTTTTGATTTTGGTGCACATTCTGCACCAGATGAAGCCCTATACCGAATGTATTATAATCCTCCAATAGGAGGTTCATTAGGACATGACTGACTGAGCAGGCTTCCTGGTCCAGGAAGGGGTGCAACTGACAACACAACTCAAAGTTGTGCAAAGATCTCCTAAGCATGGATGCCTCTTGCTCCTTTCTCAGGAATCATGTGTCCAACAGGATCCCCAGGTTACACACTGGTTCTGAGGCAGTACAACCACCATTCAGAACCAAAATGTAAAGTCCCAGGGCCCAGAGGGCCCCCAAACCCAAAGTCACTGTCTTATTTTTGCAGATCTAAATTGCATTATCCTTTATTAAAAAGTGCATAACATTTTTTGGCTTTGATGAAAATACAGAATCAGTGTCTCCCCTTCTAGAAATAAAAATTAATTTCAAGAGCAGAAGAAGCTTCTTGGGCAAGAAGCCGAACGTCTTCAAAGAAAAACAAGGAAATCCATTTGCCTTTTGAAAAAAGCACCTTTGGGACAACCATGACCTGGATGACTGAGAATCCCCATAGATGTTTAATCTCAAACTTAGTTTAAGAACACATCATTTAGATGGACCAATCCTGCTGCTGCAGATTCTATTTTTAAAGTTCCTTCAGGATCAAAAGGTATGTTGTTAAAGCAATCAAAGTTAAATGAGGATTTGCAAAGAGATTTCAGCATTCTTTAGATGCAGTATTTTATTTTTGCACACTCCTTTCTTTGGGGAGGAAGAGCTACAAATCAATTTCTTATTGTCCTGTTAGGAGTGGGGGCTCCCAGTGACACCGACATTATTTGGCCACTAGAGGACTTTGCAGCATTCAGCACCAAATCCACTTCTATTTAAAAAAAAAAAAAAGTAGATTTACAGTCCTACAGAATTCTTGTTTAGCAAAGATGTGATTCTGGAATCTTTGAAGTCCACCCAGAAGAGATAACGGGTCAATTTCTAAAGACAACTAAGGAGCCTGTCCCTGCCATTTCAAAAGGACTTCATGCCCACTTCTGTTACCACATTGCATTTCCCAGTACACGTAGTCCTCGACCTACAACAATTCATTTCATCACTGTTCAGAGTTACAAAGGCACAGAAAAAAAGACACCATTTTCATCTTGGGTCTCAAGAATTTTTCTTAACTAACCAGAAGAATTGTTCATTCTTTAAGGATTTTTTTTATTATTTTCACCATTTTGTAGCAGAATCAACAATAGCTTCACTGGGAGAAGCTTCTTTAACAGTATACAAAATTCCTCCCTACCTGGAATGGATTCTAACGCAGAGATCTTTTTCCCCCTCTTCATTTTTAGCTCGCTTTTATAATACTTCTTTTTGGGGATATTTAGTGTTCAAACATGAAGGACCCCAAACATCGTCTGTAGTTCAAAAAGTGCCTTTTTCCCCTTGCAAGATCCACAGGAAGCTGGGAATAATTAGAAAATTTCAGCCACTTTCTAAAGGGATTTGACTTTCTACATTACTGGAAGCCAATGCCTATGACAGAAGCAATGCCTGTAAAGCTTTGCTAGCTATAGCCTTGCCAAAACTTCAGTTAAAAAGAGCTTTGCTTCAAACTGACCTAGCTCCTCTCCAGGAGCTGGTTAATTCCTTCCATGTAAAAGCTCAGTAGTGATCATATCAGGGTTTTTCAACCTTGGCAGCTTTAAGATACGTGGAATTCAATTCCCAGAATTCACCAGTCAGAAATCCACATGTCTTACAAGCTTGCCAAAAGGTTGAGAAACATTGGATCATACCGATTCCTTTTCCGAAAAGACAAGACCCCTGCCTATACTCTTGCAGGAATAAAGGGCACAGAATACTGATTCATTCTGCTAGGATATAGATGGCCGAGTTCTGGCATAAGTTACTCTCTACATTGGTTCCAAGGATGGCTGACTTCTTCATGGTTCCCCGTCACTATTTTAATCCAGTTGCCATCTTATCTGAATATGGGTAAGCCTCTCTTTGTTAATCAATCCAGGATACTAAACCAGCTGCCAGCAATTGGGTGGACCTAGGTAAACATGCAATTAGTACCTCCAGTCCCAAAGACATTAAATTATTTATTTAAAAACTTTGGCACTCCAGATAACTATTCAATTCACCTCTATGACAGGCAGCTTCTGCCACACCATAGTCTAAATGATTTCACTATTCTGAAATCACAAGTTCCAACAGGCAATAATACACAAAACTGCTAGCAACTCTTTCGTATAAGGCTTCTGGAATTTAGGCATGAAACTCTGTAAATAAAAGAGTCTATAGTGCATTACAATTAAGGATTAAAAATCCTAAACAATAATTTTTCTGCTGGTATTTTAAATGGTGCCATCTCACAGACATTAATAACTTCAGGAATCTGGGTCAAATCAATGCTGTCAGCCATTGGATAAATTTGCCACAGCTCTGAGAGCTAAGAAAATGATGAGAGCCTTTCACAATTTAGGTAAGCCCCCTTCCCCCTCCCATTCCAAGGCTACAGACTGGTACTGGACCATGGCCTGTTAGGAACCAGGCGCACAAGCAGCAGGTGAGCAAGTAAAATTTTGTGCATGCACAGGATCTAGGTTGCATGCAAACCCATCCCCCCTTCCAGTCCATGGAAAAATTGTCTTCCACAAAACTGATTTTTCATGAGTGAAAGGTTGGGGCCGCTGATTTAGGGGACTCATCTTGTAATAAAAGTTTTGCTTGATTGGGTAACCAGCTAAAAGTTTCTCCACTTTCTCCCTGATTACATAACATTAGCATTATGTTCTACCAACCTGTCCATGACTAGAGCAACAACCCAGCTAAACCAGGTTGCATTTGGATGTAGTAGTTAAGATGCTGATGTAGAAACCAGTAGATTATGGGTTCTAGTCCCGCCTTCACATAAAAACCAGTTGGGTGACTTTAGGCTAATCACTCTCTGAGTCTGACCCACCTCACAGGGTTGTTGCTGCAAGGAAAATAGGAGGAAAAACGAGTATTATGTTGCCATCTTGAGTTATATTAAGAAACAAGATGTTCCAGCAACGACATCCATAGACAATCCTTGCTCTATCTCTGCAGAAAAAGCTAATTCAAAATCTTTGATGCTCTCTAAGTGTTCAGTCTATGCTTTCTCCAACTTAAGTCTTTGTAGTCTCTAAGTCTGTTTCAGCCTTTCTGCAACCATGCTGATTCCTCTCCCTTTATTTTGGAAATCTTTCAAAAGTGCATTTTAATTTAAATCTGTCTATTACATTGCTTTCCTCCCCCACCTCCATCTCCTCCAACTTTTGATACTATTCATTCATCATCCATTTATTTACACCACAAAGGCCATACACCTTGAAAAGGGTTTTCTTGCTTGTATGGTCTTATTTTAATGAAATATTTGAAAATGCTTCCTTGTTTGGAGGCCATGGTGGTTTAGTTCTGAATTTCTTATAGACACACATTTTTTCAAAGGCCCTTTCTCCATTTTAATTTCTTTTCCCTCTAACATAAATGATGGGGGAATGCCTTTATGGTTCCTTCTGAACCAAATCAGGTCAACCTTTCCTCACTGGAACAAAAGAAAACCAGTATTACTAGACAAAAATGCTTCACAACTCCAGGTAACTCCACCCAACCAGCAAAGCTACCAACTGTAAGCCTTCACAACTCTGGTTATTTTTTGCTACTGGAAAAAAAACGATAAATATTCTAGGGTGCTATAAATATTTCTCACATCACAGTTAAAAAAACTGTTTCTCCACCTCTCTCCCAATTTACACCCTGTAGCTAATTGTAAAGCCAAAGCTGCTAAAAATCAAACACTCTCAGAGTTAAAAGAAAATCTTCTTCTGGGTATAATCTGAACTTTTCCAAAAGAGCTTTTGTCTTAACCAATCAAAAGGAGAATTGGAGCACTGTTCCTTAGGCATCATGTATTTTTCTTCCAGAATATGGCACTAAGAAACTCAATTGCCAAAGGGAGACAGAGCAGCAAACTAGGGACAGAGTTAAGGAATAAAGTAGAGGAAAGCCACACATTACTCAAATAGACTTAACATTAATCAAGCAAATAAGCCATACCTTTGCCCTGACCTGATGAATGCTACTCAGTAAAGTTTAAAAATAATTTGAAAACAATTAAAGGACAGGAAAGAAAACACCCATTCTTTGGCGGCTCTTAACTAAAGAATATTCTCAAAAGTTCTGGCTGACTTTTCACATAGACTTTAGAGCTAAAAAACAGTCTAGCAAATTTAGCATTACAGTTCTAGCAATCCACACTACTAACAAAGCAATTCCCATTTTTTCCAAAATGACTATATATATTAGCACATCAAAGACAGAACAAGTTGATCTAGTGTTTTCAACATGACTAACCACTCTGCTCACATATACACAGTATGCATTAATCAGTATTTGAATTTGCCTATATTCTCCACAAAACTTTTACTAAATATACTCAGGAGCATAGTTTAAATTTTAAGTCACCTTCTTATTATAAACCACAAAATAATAAAACTGGCTCAAAATGGAAAGTCAACACTACAAAGTGCTGGGCCTTTTATCCTGCCTCTCCTTGAACGGGACTTCAGTGCTATATTGTGCTTTTGTACCGCAATCTTAGAGGAATATCATTTCAACTCTAGCTTTGCTTACTTCACCAGGCAATAATATTGTGGAAAAACTGAATTTTAATCTATAGGTTTTCATGAAATCATCAAAGCTTTTTCACAGTTCTCTTGATTTTCTGGGAATGGGAGAGGGAAGCTGAATAAAGCAGAATATTTATTGCTATTTAGCTAACTTCATGAGGCCCATAAACAGAGCAAATGGATAAATGGCCAACTACTACTTTTGGGAGAATGCAGTTATGCTATTAACAATGGAACAGGGCTGGCAACAGACACAGACTACCTTGTTTTCCAGAATAAAATGTATTTCATATAATATATTCCTAAAATACATTAAAACATTTTAGCAGGATAAAGCTCTTAAAACTCGACTTTTTGGTTTCAGTTAATGACATTTTCAGTTTCTGAGTGCCCTTTTAAGTCAGGACAGAGAAAATTATTTCTATTTAATCCCAACATTTCATATATGCAGTGATTCTTTAGAAAAATACTGTGTAATAAATTTCCACATGAATTGTACACTGAGTGACTTTTCTCCCCTCGGGTGTAATCTTACTAAATATATCTTTCCCCAAAGCATTTTATACCTTAATTTCTCTGTGGCATAAAACAAACAGTATCAGATATACTATATTTTGTTCTTATAAACAGCCAGTCTACATAACAGCATGAGTATTTTGCCACGGTTGCCAGGGATAATTTTATTTCAACTTTGAAACTGCCCAACATAATAGCCATTTACCCAACATTATAGCCATTTACTGTGGAACATCCACTTTTTCCTTTTGGAAACAGAAACCTTCTATGCAAACACATAGCATGGAAATTTTTCCAACACTACAATTGCTTTTACTGAAGACAAACAATGCGAGGATCCAATATGCTTCTGAGACTTGGAAATAGCGAAGTTACTGCTCACATAAGAATTGCTCAGGCAACTTGCTTGGCCCATTGTTCACAAAATTACAGCTTAATGAAGCAGCACACCTCCTTAGGCCCTTGCATGACAGATCGAAACCCTAAACCATTCAGAACCAGATCCATATGTACTGCCAAAGATTAAAAAAAAAACCATGACCAGTCCTTGGAAGTCACCAGCAGCTTTTACTTAGCTTCACAGATCCCCCCCAAAAATCCCTTGGGCACAAAGAGGCCAAGGAATCAATGGAAGCTCAGCAGATTGCAGCCATTCCTCCCCCACTCCTCAGATCCCAGAGAAGGATAAAGGAAGGGGGGAAAGCTGCCCCCACCCCAAAAGAACTGCGGCACCTCTGCAACCTCTTTCCTGACCATGGGAAGGAAACTTTTGAAATCGGGCTCAAGAAGCACTTAGAAGGATGCAAATTGCTTTTTCCAGCTCCCCCTTCATCCACCAGGGGATTCCAACTACCTTCTTTCCTTTCCCAGGAGCACTATCAATTTTATTAACTTTAATATTATTTTAATTAACAGCAAATTTAATGTTTTTAGATTGGTTTTAGAATTTGTTATACTCTGTTTTTATCTGCTGTGAACCGCCCCGAGTCCGGTATATAAATGTGATAAAATAAATAAATAAACCAACCTGCAAAACGTCTCGTTTATGGCACCTTAGTCGCTCCCTCCAGCTCTGCAAGGCCTCGCCCCCCCCCCCCAAAAATAGCAACCCCAATGGGAAGGGTCCTTCTCCTCACTTTCTCTCCACCCCACCATCACCTTCCTCCCTCCCCCCCCCCCACCGGGCTCTCGTCGTCCTCTTCTCCCCCGCCAGGGAACCTTCACCTCCTTTACAAACTGCGCCCCCCCCCCCGCCCCCTTCCTGACTCTCCCTTTGCAGGTCTGCGGCGCGCGCGCCCCTTTGAAGGGATGCGGACCGGCAGCCCAGAGAGCAGCAGCAGCAGCAGCTCTCCTTCTTCTCCTCCTCGCCGCCCCCCCCCCACTCCGCCATTCACCCTTTTGCAACCCAGCTGCGCCCCCCCCCCTCCCGCCCTCGGAGCCCCAACCACCACCACTGTGACCACCACCACCAGCCGCGCTCGCCTGTCCCTCCTTCTCCCCCCCACCCCGGGGCAAAGACTGGGGGGGGGGAAGAGGAGGAGGAGGAGGAGGAGGAGAAGAAAGAGCCGCGCGAGGGAAGCGAAGCCAAATCCTGCGCCATTGGCTCTCCTTCTCTCCCTCCCTCCCACCCTCCCATCCAAGCCCCTCGGGAGGGACCGGACGCAGGCGGGGCACCACATTCACACACCGCCACAAATATTGTGGGGGGGGGGGGTCGCGTCCCGCTTCGTCGCCGCTCTCCACCCCCTCCCCCCGCCGCCGCCTCATATTTCCCTCAGGCGCGCCCCGCCGGTGCTTCTCCTTCGCCGCCGCGCCCCCCCCCCCCGCCCCCGGCTCCGTCCGTCCCTACCCTTGGCGAGGGCGACGGTGGAGTTGTCGGTGTCGATGGTGTAGAGGATGCCCTCGTAGCGGATCTGCGCTTTGGAGATGAGGCTGATCTTGCTCCCGATATACGGCGTGCCCGAGCTCATGGCGTCGGCGCGGGGGACGGGGGGGGGTGCCCGTCGGCCGAACAGGCTTGAAGGGATGGGAAGGCCTCGGAAGGCGGCCCCCGACGCGAGCCCGGCTGTCGGGCGGGCCAAAGACTAGCTGCGACTGCTGAGGCGGCGGCGGGCTGGCGGGCTGGCGGGCGGGCGGGCGTGCCGCAGAAGGCGACCCCAGAGAAGGCCCTCGCGGAGAACAAGGCGGCGGCGGCGGCGGCGTAGTCTTCGGCGCTGCTGTCGTCGTCGTCTCCTCCTCCTCCTCCTCGGTCGCACCCCCTCCCCGCGGCTGACGGGCTGTCTCGGCGGCACGCGCGCCCTGCCGGGAGGGAACCAATGAGGGAGGGAGACAAACAAACACGCAGGCCCACCGCGCTCGCGCCTCCGCAGTCTTAACTGAGAAAGAAACCCCCCCTGCCGGCCGCTCCTTTTATAGACCGCGGGGGGCAGGTTTTTTTTTTTTTTTTTTGCGGGGGGGGAGGAGAAGGAGAGGAGAGGGCGGGGAAAAAGCCAACGGGGAGGCAGAGAAAGGGACGAAGTGAGGAGGAGGACGACGGCGGCGGCGGGTGGGTGGGTGGGAAGAGAGGAGGAGGGCGGGGCCACGCAGGCGTCGCGGCCTCTCCGCGCGCGCGAGCCGGGCGGCGCGGGGAGGAGAATGGGGCGGGGGAGAAAGCAGGTAGGCGGGGTTTTTTTGAGGAGGGAGGGGGGGAAGCGGAGGGGGTCACGTGACGGCCCAGCTGCTGCCGTTGCAACGTGAGGGAATAAGAGAGGGAGGGAGGGGCGGAGGAGGGAAAGGAGAAACTGTCTCGCCGGCGATGTTTGTTTGGCGCCTCAGGAACCTAGTTTGCCCAATGGCTGAATCTCTCCTAACCCAGTTTTGTTTTTGTTTTTTTGCTAGAACCCCTAAAAAAATAATAATTGTGAATTGCCCCCCCCCCTCCCAAATGCGAGCAAATGTGCGTAAGCCAGCTAAATTAGGACAGAAGACCGTGGGCTGAACTGGGTTATATGTCTCCAAGCAACTGGGATTTAGACCCGCGTCCTTTTTCCTCGGGGGTGTTCAAGTTGGGGGAGGGGGGGAAACAAAATGGGTTGCTCGGTCGGTCGAGCGTAATTCCTGGGTTTGCGTGATGGAGGAGGAATAAGGCGGCCCAGCTTTGCACCGCCCGCGAAAGCTCAAAAACGTTCAGCCGGTTTGTAGTGGGGGGGGAGGGGGTACCCTGCGCTGGTGTTCACAGGGTGAAAGCTTGTCAGGATGGGAAAATTGAAAAAAAAATGGCTGGGTAGATGAACTATTGGGTGATATAATTGACAAGGTAAACTAAACACAACGCAGCTTCTTTCAGCATGACTGTTGGTGTGACTTTTTTATCCTGGGCAACTTCAGCCAAATGTGTGGTTTGTCTTAACACTAGTTTAAACAAGTTAATTTGCCCAATCCACATTTTTATATTGAGAGAATTATAATTAACATTTAAGGTAGGTAAGAAAAGGATAGGGAGTTGGAAAAATAGAATCAAGCATTTTGGAAGTGTGTGTGTAGTGTTTGTGTGTATATTCTTCCTGATTGTGTAGGTAGATAGTATATATAGCTAGAACTACACACACACACACAAAATAGACCTGTATTACATCTGTAGATAAGGACCAGAAGACATGGATGGATGATACAGTACGGTATATATGACGTTAGTGATGATAGATATTAATTGTGCCAACGTGACAGCAATATCAGGAATGAGAAGATGGAAAAGAACCAGGGCCTGAAGGAGGAACTAGAGAGGATGTGGAAAGTCAAGGCCAAAATGGTCCCAGGAACAGTAAAACCACTTGGGGCTGGGACTTCTGCAACAGAGTGAGTGTCTGCAACAATTCCCAGGAACAACTTCAGAGCTCTCTGTTAAGAAGAGTGAAGTTAAGGAATGGCTAAGATATGGTGCAGAACCCTCAAACTGGTAGAGGATCTAGGATTGTAGAAGATACAGACCCACCTGGATGGGGAAGGATTTTTTTTTAATATATATAAAACTCAAGGTTACAAATATAGTTAATACTCCTTGCTGCTCTTATTTTCCACACAGCAACAAAACCCTTTGAGGCAAGTTGAGAAAGAATGACCCAAAGTCACCAAGAGGTCTATAACTTAGACTCTTAAGGCAGCATCTTCACTGCTACATCAAACTCAGTCATCCCAATTGATCAAAAACCATATTAAATTCAGTTTGCTTCAACCAAAGAACATTGCCTTTTGCCACCTTCAGCCTCCAACCGACCTGTGCGCTCCCACAGGGCAGGCCTCCTTGGAATACCGCCGTCAGGTCG
>JAEANM010001261.1:0-28857 GCA_017656035.1 Myanophis thanlyinensis
TCCCCTTCCCTTCTCCTTCGCTGCTTCAAAAAGTTTCTTTGGGGATATTATTAATCTTTAAAGTTCAAGTTCCAGGGTATTTTGCATAAATGTTTTCTCCATTAATCTGGTCAATCAAGCTTTCTCCTTACCAACTGCTTCCTGCACAATCTTGTTCGGTCGGGTTCTTCTTTGAGGTGGCCATTTCTGACCACTGCTGCAACCGTCTTCGGGAAAGGGAAATAAAAGCCAGCCGAGGAGATTTGCGGCTCTCCTTAACCCTGCTGGCAGCTCTCCCTTCTTCACCACCTCTGTATGGTGGCTATAGCCTCGAAGCCAAACGGCTCGGGACGCTCCGGTGGCGAGCACAGGTCGAAACTACGCACAATCGCAGATTCCAACCTGCCACCGAAGAAGCCCAAACTGGAAGTCTCAATTTTTTTTTCTTTTTGTTTAGGCTTTTCTCTCTTTTTTATCCACTCCCATTCAAGGTCCAACTGGATCAGACTGAGAGAAAGGCTTTCTTTATGAATCTGTCTAGATTTCTTTAAAGTGGTGTGTGATTAACAGCAATAAGATTTGATACATAAATAGCCCATACTTCCTGGGCCCCTTGATTGCCCAAGAGACAGAATAAGAAACACATAAGTGTCTGAACCTTGAAGTCTCTTTTTAATCAGATCTCACTCTCCATTACGTTCCAAAATTTGGAAGTACCTAGATTAATCTGAAGAAACATTCTAAGAGTAAGCATTGTTTTGTTTCATTCCTCAAGGATATAAATCAGTGGTAACTAAGGTTTCTTGCTTTTCTCAGTATTCATTGCTTTTTGATTTCCAAAATCTACTTTTTAGGAGATTCAGGTTTGTTATTGTTGTTCATGTTTTGTGAATGTTTTGTGCAACATTTTATAAAATAACTTTAATATGGAATTTACATAGAGATCAAATTTTTGGTAACAGCCTAATTGATTTGATAATCTGGAGATGCAATTGGAAGAATCTTAGTTAGAAATAAGTGGTTAAGATTTTTGGAAATTATTAAAAACTAGGTTTGTGGCTTAGAATGAAGCAGGGCTGCATTTCCTGGGTTTCATTTTCTGTTTCAAATGTGGCTTGATACTCTTTTAATATTTCAATATTCAATTGTTCTTGTAGATGGCAATTTTATCTTCCATTTGGATCTGCATAAATACATCTATTCTGTATTTGTCTAGTCAAATAAATAGTTGCCTTGTTGCTTATTAAATCATGCACACAATTTTGAAATCAAATAAATAAACTTTAAGTATTTCTGTGATAATGAAAAAAGTTGCTTTCATTTATAAATCAGAACCCAAGTAAATTCTGTTTTTGTTTTTCAAATAGCAAAAAGCCAGAGATAATAGGGCTGCTTTACGGATTAACAAAGTACAAATGTCCAATGATTCAATGAAGAGGCAGCAACAGCAGGATAACATTGATCCTGGGTCTCGTATTGAAACTGATCTCTTCAAGGATCCATTAAAACAGAGAGAATCTGAACATGAGCAAGAATGGAAGTTTAGGCAGGTGTGTTGCATTTTCTGCTTGCTCTTTGCTGTTTCTCTAGCATAATTGCTTTTTTTTTAATGCTCCTCTTCAGCAGGTTTGGGCTGCCTACATGTGTTGTAGCTTTTGTATCCTAAATAGAACTTTAAATACCATAAATTGGAACAAATTCATATTTCCAAACAGAAATCTGATATCATAAAATGTTGAGTAATTCAGAATTTATATTTCTGTCTTGAAGTGAAGTGAAGCATTCATTATAGGTACAGAAGGAAACACTAAAATATGTAATGTTTTTAGAAGTGATAGGGCTTAGAGGAATATGGCAAATTCTAATAACACAGACTAATTTAGAAGTTAATAGAAGCTGTCTGAATTGTTTATTTTCATATTGTTATGATTGCAGATTGCAAAATTTCTACTCTCTTCTATACTTGATGGGAACTTTGGGAGTCTACAGGATGCATTTTTTCAGGGGAGGGTTTTATTTTATTTTGTTTTACAGTATTGAGTTCAAACTTCACAATAATCAGATGAAGCTGAACTTACTTTGGGGGGTGGGGTTTTGGGGGAATGTTGCATGTCCTGCAGTCATTTTTCAATCCACTGTTTTAAAAAAAATAATCTCAAATAAAGCAAGATTTGAATGGGAGTTCTCCAAAAAGTGTTGGGTGGCTTGGATGAAACTTTAGATATGGCTTGAAAGCATTTTTATAGTATATGACTGTCATGTTCACTTTTAATATGAACTTCTGATTTTCAAAGATACATACTTTTAATAACTTCAGGTAGGACTTTATGGAAAAAAAAAACCAATTAAAACTTTGCCATTGGTTTCTGTGCCCTGCATGTGTGTATCAATAATAAATGTGCCTGTGGGTTTACTTCTTTTTTAAAATTTAATTTTAACTTTTTTTCTTCCTTTTCTGAAACAGCAAATGCGTCAAAAAAGTAAACAGCAAGCTAAAATTGAAGCAACTCAAAAACTTGAGCAAGTAAAAAATGAGCAGCAGCAACAGCAGCAGCTGCAGCAGCAACAACTAGGATCACAACAGCTTGTAAACCAGTCAGGCTCAGATACCCCTAGCAATGGGATGCAAAGTCCTTTAACCCCTCAGACCAGTAGTGGAAATATGTCTCCTGCACAGCAAGCATTATATGCAAAACAGTTGCCTGGTCCCTCCACATCTACTCCTTCTGATGTTTTCCTAAAACCCCAAGCCCCACCTCCACCTGTGACTGCTAATCGAATGCCTGCTCAAGATGGTCATTGTCAGACTCCATCACAACAAACATTTTCTCCTTCCCCCTCCGCTCAGCCACTTTCTCCGGTTGACCCATATGCAAAAATGGTGGGAACTCCCAGGCCACTATCTGTTAACCAAAATCAAAAATTTGTCAGGAGAAATTCTGCTACGCCAGCAGAGATCTGTCCACCACCTTCAATATCCAGGCCAACTCAAGTTTCCGAATCAATGGGGAGGAGGCCATCACCAGCCAGAGATTCGTGCTCTTTGTCCCCAGGCACCAGTGATCCTTATGCAAAACCTCCAGATACACCAAGACCTGTAGTTGGAACAGAACAATTCTCTAAACCTTTGGGAATATCAAGATCACCGTTAATTTCAGAACAACCAGCAAACAGTGACCAATTTGCTAAGCCACCTCCAAGAACAGGAGGTGATGCTTTTCAGAGACCACGTATCTCTTCTACTGATTCATGTTCACGGCCTTCATTGACTTCAACATCTGTTATTGAAGGGCATTCCAGCCCGTTTAAAACACCAGCGTGCCCAAATCCATCTTCTCAAGATTCTTACACAAAAATGCCACCTACTTTAAGGAGAGTAGCTGTGGATCCTTATGAAAGGCCTCTTCTGACACCAAGACCTGTAGATAGTTTTGCACACAATCCATCTAATGATTCTTACAGCCAGTCTCCATTGGCTTCACACTCAGCAATAAAGGATACTTTTGCCCATCCACAAAGAGTGTTGCGAAATCAGGGTGATTATTCTGGAGCTCTTTCAAGGACAGTTGCTCAGGATCCATATGTCCAGTCCCCAGGCACCCCTCGCCCTGTCACAGACCCTTATGCCCAGCCCCCTGGCACCCCTCGCCCTGCTTCAGATCTTTATGCCCAGCCCCCTGGCACCCCTCGACCTGCTTCAGATCTTTATGCCCAGCCCCCTGGCACCCCTCGACCTGCTTCAGATCTTTATGCCCAGCCCCCTGGCACCCCTCGACCTGCTTCAGATCTTTATGCCCAGCCCCCTGGCACCCCTCAACCTGCTTCAGTTGACCCATATATGCATCAGCCACTTGCATCAAGACCTCCACAGACTGCAGACTTATTTGCTCAGGTTTCAGCTAATCAGAGGCATTCTGATCTGTATGCCCAGCCTCCAGGTACACCAATGCCAATTACTAATGATCCATATTGTCAGTCACCAGCAACTCAAAGATCTGGAATTTCAGAAACTTTCAGTAGACCTATTTCCATGTCAAATCGGGATCCTTATCTGCAGGCATCACAGAGCAGGACTTTGTCTGGGACTTTTGTCAAGCCAGCAGATCCTCCTCAGCCTTCAAAGCTATCAGGGTCTACAGTGACAGATTCATTTAGCCATGATCCCTCACCTTGTGATCCTTTTGATCAGCCTCCAATGACTCCAAGATCTCAACCTGAAACCTTTGGAACAGCTCAGCACCCCCAAGATGACCAATCTAGAAGTGGGTCAGAGGGAAATTTCAATTCCTCTGTAAATTCATCCATGAATTTGCAGGGAAAACTATTTTCACAGACCACTCAAGGTTCTGTCCCAGGTCCAACTGCAGGACTAACCCAGAACAGTGCAATGTCTCATACAGATGCGGAGAAATTAAGACAGGTGAATTTATCTTGTTTGATGTTAATGCTGATTCATATTAAGGGGACATAGTTGAAAGAATGTAAGAATACCTTTTAGAAACATAAGAGACTACCTGTCTCAATAAATCACTGATTTACAGAGCTAAATGATATAAATGTACAGCTGACTTACTTCTGGCTAATGTTGTCTTATCTTTATTAAATACTTATTGTGTGATTATTATCCAACATCTCTTCTTAACCAGAGTTGCGGGTAGAAACGAGTTATAAAATTTGTATATTTCCCTCCACCTTATATAGTTAGAATCAAGAAGCAGTTACTTACCTGTGTTAACTACTGTTCATTTAAAGAAATGCTTCTTGGATCCAAGATTTGTAAAAATTATTATTCAGTGCTTAAGATCCTTGCATTGGGCAGAATGTTTGTGTGTAATTCAAAGCTAAATTAAATGAGACCAATTGAATAGAGCCATTTCAACCCAATTTCAAGCCTATTTTAGTCTAATGAATAATTGATTATATACAGACAGGATTGTGAAAATGCTCGTTCGTATTATCATAATAATATTCAGGATTGGTTGTGTAGATTTAGAGACTGAGAGCACTGTATTTTAGCACGTCCTTTTTTAACTACAGGATTTTATTGTAAACTTCCCAAAGTTACTGAGATGAGATGGTCAGTGTAAAAATGTGACAGAGAGGGAGGGGAGAGGGAGAGAGAGGAAGATTCAAAACTGAATGCCAAGAGACTGATTTTAAGCCAGAGGATTAATATTTTGAGTTTTTGTAAGTTTTTTTAAACCTATCTAAAGTGTGATAAATGAATAAAGTTTTAAAATGAGAAAATGCTGGTAAAAAGATATGTGGCTTTTAGGGGTGTGACTGATTGTAAGGAACAATGTTTTATCAAAAGAAGCAAAATGTTTCTATGTGAACATGAGATATTTTTTTGTTTCTTGTCAGCGTCAGAAGTTACGTGAAATTATTCTTCAGCAGCAGCAACAAAAGAAAAATGCAATCCGTCAAGAAAAAGCCCCACCAGAGTCTGCTTCAGCAACTCCAGCGGCATCTATTCAACCATGGCAGCAAGAAAATCTGAATCAAATTTTCACCCGACCACCACCTCCGTATCCTGGCAACATTAGATCATCTACCATTCCTCCAGGTGGACTACGGCTGGCAGGCTTTCCTGTTGATGGGCAGCTGAATAGACCTCAATTTCCAGGAGATGCTGTTGGCATGGGGATGAGGCCTCATGGAATTAGGTATAGAAATACTTTATCATTCTTTATTAAATTTAGACTATTTATGAAGAAATTCAAGCAAGTTTGTCATTCAGAATGACCAAGACAAATTTGCATAAGTTCATGTTAATTTAGAAATTGTGCTGTAGATATGGAATGGGATGGTATGGTATATGCTATGATGATATATTATACATCTTTCTTTGAAGAGGAGGAAATGGTAATTTTTAGCAACAAGTACTTTAAAAAGATCTTCTTTATTTTTAACAATCTTCTTAAATAGCATGTCGTTTAAAATTGTACTTGAATTAATATAAGCCAACATATTAAAAGTTATATGCAGTCACTTAAAACAGAACTCCTATTTTATTAAATATTCTTTTTGTTTTGTAAAATAATGAACCAAGCACAAAAATATTTAACTACTGAGGTCACAACATTCTTATACTAGAATATATTTTTGTTTAAATTATAATTTTATACTCCGTAAATTAAAGTACATAAATGTTTACTTTCCATGTCATGTATAAATATAATTATGTCTGGAAAATAATATCCTTGCTGCTAAAAATGTCTAGGTATTTTGGAATGTAGGAATCTTCTTTCTGCCCTTACATCAATTATACTAATTAGCCTGAAAACTCATTATAATTTTATTAATTGGCTTTAATTTACATCTTTTGTCTGACAATTTAATCAAGGCTTCAAGCAAGATATATTGCCTTTTTAACTTAGTATATTCTTTTTTTTACAATAATTCTGTAGTTCTGTAAAATATACATACATTTTTACTGAATTTTATATAGAGGGGAATCATGTATTTTTAGTAGCAAATGGATAATGTGAAAATAATCTCAGAGATGTCATTAATTTTATTTATGTGAAATTTAGCTACACCATTATTATATGTATTCATTATGGAGGAAATATGCTCCTGTGGATCATCCAATTCAATAAAAGCTTATTTTTCTCTTTCTCAGATTTGGCTTTCCCAGTGGTGGCCATGGACCTCTACCTTGTCAAGATCATTTTCTTGGTCCACCACAACAAATGCAACATGCTGGTGTCCCACCACAGTTTAGAAGATCCATGCCTATAGATCTGCCTAGATTACCTAACAAGCCACCAGTGAATAATCCCATTGGTTTGTCACAGCATTTCCCACCGCAAGGTATCCAGGTTCAACAACACAACATAATGGGGCAGGCATTCATTGAACTTTGTCATAGAGCACCTGAAGTCAGACCAAGATTGCCTTTTATTTCTTCATCAACTACTATTATGAACACTCTTCCTGAGCATCAACAACAAACTGAACTTCTACCTAGACAGGATTGTCAGGGCCCAAGGCACCTAGAACCCACAAGATGTAATTCTCAAAATTCAGATAATCCGTTGCAGAGTTCAACAGGTTTGCAGCATTTAGCACCATCCCAGAAGGATAAAATGAATCCAAGTCATCCACCTGCACTAGTTATGTGTTCCTTAAATCACCCATCAATAAATAATGCATTTTCAGGAGACTCTTTGCCAACCACAAGACCTACTGATGAAACAAATGATTTACAAGTGCCCAGTCAGCCCACGGATACCTTAGAAGAGAAACTCGATCCTGATGATCCCTCTGTGAAAGATTTAGATGTTAAAGACCTTGATGGTGTTGAGGTTAAGGATTTGGTTGATGAAGATCTTGAAAATTTAAATTTAGATTCAGAAGATAAAGGTGATGAATTGGACACATTAGATAATCTCGAAACTAATGACCGTCATCTTGATGATCTTCTGAGATCAGGAGAATTTGACATAATTGCATATACTGATCCAGACCATGATTTGGGTGACAAAAAGAGTATGTTTAATGAAGAGCTGGATCTTAATGTCCCCATAGAAGATATACAGAGCAAGGCAGAAGACAGTCTGCAAAAACATTCAGATGATAAAACTTCTGTTCCTGAAGTGTCTGTACCTCCTCAGAAAAAAGCTACTGAGAATAGTGAGACTAAAACAAAAGTGTTTTCTCCAGTTGAAGAAGCTACATGTAATGAAAAAATTGACAAAAGTGTGGCAGCTTCTGGTGCTCAGCATGATAGAGAAACCAAACCTGTTTTGCCTTGCAATGTGGAATCAACTGGTAAAGCAAATATAAAGGAGGAATCCCCAGTGTCCAGTTCAGATGCAGTTCAGCTACCTACTCAAAATACAACAAATTCTTGTAATACCCCTGGATCTACACCAGTTCTTACAAGCTTGCTTGCTCATGGCAATTCAGAAAACCCTGATACGAGGTTATTAGATTCTCCTTCTCACTCCTTCCGGACAACCCAAACAAATCCCATTTCCAGTATCCCACAAACTCTGATTACATCCACAAGTCAAAACATGGAAAACATGTTATCTGATGTGAACATGGTTCCCCCAGTAAGTCATAGTTTTTCGCAGGGGACTGCGGTAAATTCAGGCTTTATCTCTGGCCAGCCCCTCAATCCCAGTTTGGCGGTAGGGCAGCCTGGAAGTCAAACAGGGCCTGTTGTAAATAGGCCTGCTACCAGCGCTATTCCTGCTTCTCAGCAGCTAGTGCTTTCTCAGACATTGGTCCAGCAGCAGAATCGAGAGAGACCTCTGCTTTTGGAAGAGCAGCCTCTGTTGCTGCAAGATCTTTTGGATCAAGAAAGGCAAGAGCAGCAGCAGCAACGACAGATGCAAGCCATGATTCGCCAGCGGTCTGAGCCATTTTTCCCTAACATAGGTATGCTTTTGTTATTTTTTCAACCATGGTAATGTTGGCTGGGTATGTGTACAAACTAGATGGAGCAAATAAATCTCGTTCTCAGTTGTCATGAATATTAACTCATCTCCATTTCTATATTTTATTTCCAACCTCCCAGGGGATCTGTAGACTTTATTAAGGCACTTTTGATCATTGAATAGCTTTTATTAAGGGACTTTTCTATATATATGTATTCATATAGTTGATTGATAGCATTGAATTTATTTCCTGCAGCTCATTAGGTCTTGGTATAATTAAAAACAATAGGTTCTAGGTTGAAAAACAATAAAATAATTAAACATTAAAACCATTACCACAAAACTAAAAACTAGAGTAAGCCAGCAATTTCAGTCCCGAAATATAACAAACTGTTTTTGTTGCCTTTCTAAAAACTGAATATATAGACAAAATTAGGATACAGGTAGTCCTTGCCTCATGACCATAGTTGAGCCCAAAATTTCCATTGCTAAGCAAGGCAGTTCTTAAGTGAATTTTGCCCCATTTTACAACTTTCCTTGCCACATTAGTTAATCATTGTAAATTGACTAACATGGTCGTTGGTCTTCCCCTTATCAGAACGCTGCAAAAGGGGATCAGATGGCCCCAGAATACTGCAGCAGTCTTAAATGTCAAGTGTCCAAATTTTGATCATGTGACCCTGAAAATGCTGAACTAAGTGTGAAAAACAATCATAAGTCAGTGCTGTTTTTTCAATGCTGTTATAACTGAATGATTAGGAAATGAATTCTTGTAATTTGAGGAGTTCCTATATTAATTTTTCATAGTCTTTCTAAACCATTTTTGGTAAGACTCATGCAGGAATTGATTGCTTTTGTTCTTCCTTTTATTTATACAATATAGTACGATATGTATGTTGGAATTCTTGAGAATTGTCCTTATACAAATAAAAATGTACATTTGACAAAATAAAAACAGAACATTCTTGAAACAAATTTTATTTAATTCCTGGTACTAACTCAGTGCAGGCAGTAAGAGAAAAAATTATCAGTTTAGTGTTTCTGCTTCTGCTGAAATATTTATCTGAATCACCAGTTGGCTATCCAATTTTAGTCTAAGGACATGTAAACTTTGAGTTGTTTAGAAACTGATTCTAAAATGTTGCTTGTAGATTCAGCTTATGGTCTGAAACAAATTCAACATATCCATGGGAACAGTTTTTCAACTACACAACTTCTTTTCTTAAAACAACAACACTGAGTTGATTAGTAAATATAAATATGAAAAGACTACAGTTCACAGAATTGTAGCTAATATGATTTGAATACTTTGCAAACATAATATATTCTAACATTCTGTTTTCTTAGATTTTGATGCAATTACTGATCCTATAATGAAGGCAAAAATGGTAGCTCTGAAAGGGATCAATAAAGTTATGGCACAGAACAATATGGGGATGCCACCACTGGTCATGAACAGGTTGGTGAACAATGATGCTTTTGCCTAAAATAATAACAGTGTTGTTCTCTTACGTGCAAATATGAAAGTCAGCTTTTCTCCTTATTTATAAGTTCAGATCTTACTTGCTTATGGAGATGTTAATGAATTTATTCAATTCTATCATGGAATAAGTTATTTCCTTTTTATTTCTGTTCTGCATGATGGATGGATGGATAGATGGATCTTAAAATAATGATAGGTACAGATAATATCAGCTGATTTTTAATGATGGAATTGTTTGAGATTATGATCTCTTCATTAACAGAAGTTGCATAAATAAACCAAATTGTTATTTTCCTTTACCTATTACTAGATTTGCCTTTATGGGTCAGGCAGGATCTGGAGCCCAGAGCAGTGAAGGCCAGCATATAATACCACAAGCAGTTACACAGGTACTAAAATATTTCCTGAGATCTGCAATAAATCAGTTCAAAATAATAATTTTTAAAGGCAATGTGTTTAGTATTTAAAGTAAGAATCAAATACTGTTCTTGTACAGTACTTTGTGGATGGGTTTGGCTGAATCTGAAATATTGCATTTCCCTGGCTTACAGATGATTGTTACTGTTGCTTCTGATTGCAGTGATAATGGTTTTATTTATTGGGGGAAGGATTAGAAATGGAGAGAGATAGCTGGTTCGTATGTGAGGCATTGCACTTTTGGTACTGGAAGCAGAATCAACAACCTATGTGTATAATGCGGTGTTTCTCAACCTTGGGGACTTAAATTATGTGTACTTCAACTCTCAGAATTCCCCAGCCAGCATGGGGAATTCTGAGAGTTGAAGTCCACACGTCTTAGAGGTTGAAAAACACTGACATAATCTGACTTCTGAGCTGCAAAAATCCCCACACCTTCCTCAGATCATCTCAAGAAATTTGTTAATTTTTTTTCTCTTTTAAGGATGGTAGTCTAATACCTCAGATGTCCAGACCAAATCCTCCAAATTTTGGTCCTGGATTTGTAAGTAAGTATAACTCTGTTCATGTGCTATGTTCTTGGGGCATGATTTCTGAACTCCATAACCATAATTTACAAAAATAGTACAACATCTAAAATATAGTAAATTACTGAAATTTCTCTGAGTAATTTTCATTATTAATGAGTAGTTAAATATTCATTCATGTGTTTAATTTTTTATAGACTTAATATGTTTTTGTATAAAAGTGTATTCAGTCTTATCACTGATTTTTTGCTTTTATAAATTTTTATTTTTTATATTTTTAACATACAAATCTTTGCGTGAACAGCATGTTGCAGGGTACATTCCTTTTTATACAGATAAAGTCTTATTGAACACATTTAATACAATTTTTTTTATTTGATGAATCAAAATTTCATTTTATCCATATTAATGCCAATCCCCATTTTCTACGTATTCTTTTTATTACAAATAAAGTTTTGCTTCTCTCAATTAATTTTGCCCCTTTATAATATTCTAATAACACCAATAATAAAAATAACATACTTTTATCTCATAACCATCCTTCTATTACTTATGTAACATTATCAATCATATGCATTACTCTACATATGTTATGAAGGTCTAATAATAAAATTCATCTTCCTATTACAGTCTTATTTAATTTCCAACATTACCTAATACCATTTTTATATTAATCACCAATTTCTAATATCCTTAATCACACACCTTACATTTCATAGACTCCATACATCAAACAATATTATGCATATTCATTTTAATTTACAATTTTTCTTTATTCAATTCTTAATTTTTTTCTAATAATAACGCTAATAAAGGTAACATATTTTTATCACACCATAATCATCCCTCCATTACTTATATAACGTTGTTAATCATATGCATTACCCATCATATATTATAAAAATCTAATAATAAAGATCATATTCATATTGCAGTCTTATTTAATTTCCAATGTTACATAATGCCATTTTTAGATTAATCAACAATTTCTAATATCCTTAATTGCACACTTTATAATTCACAGACTCTATAAATCTAATAATATTATGCATATTAATTTTAATTTGCAATTTTTCTTTATTCAATTCTTGATTATACTTTCCCCTCTGGAATCAAATTAAATATTTTATTTCACCCTTCATTCTATTTAAATTCCCTTTTTTAAACTATTAATTGTGCTCCTACTGCCTTTCCCTCCCCCTCTTCCCCCCCATCCATCATCCCTTGTCCTCCTTAGTGCTTCAATTATGTATTTTTTGGTTTGTCTAGTTTCCCACATGTCTACTCTTATTCCCTTCTCTACGCTATCCCATTGTTCATTTTCCCTAAAAACTATTCTTATCCCTATCTCCTTTCCAACCGCAATAGCTATATTCTTCAGTTTTAGCTTCTTTTTTAGTGCTCCTATTACATCCTCTTGTCCTGTTTCATGTATCATTACTTCCAACATTGTCCCCTGGAATCTATGTTTTAAATCCTTTTGTACAGCTAGTTGGATCACAGCTTCTATTTCCATATCTGCTTCTTTATCTATTTTCCCTTCTTCTTCTTGTGCATCTTGACTAGTCATCTCTTTATATTGTACAGTTTCTATTTTTTCCTCTGTAGTCTCTGATTTGTTCTTTAAATCTTTGCTTCCTGTTTTCCATCATTCTCTTATCTCTCGAATTAACAATGCAATTTCCTCCCAGTTCTTTATTTCTTGTTGAAACTGTTCATTAAATTCTATTGTATCCATCTTTTGTCCAGTAGTCCAATCTCCAGATACACAAATATTGTTGTTCAGTTCAGTTATTAAATCAGGTCCCAAAGAGTCCAAAAATCTCTTTAATCCACTTTTATGGCTCAGTCTTTATATTAAATAATATTAACTTCCTCAAAGGGCAGATTTTCCTTTTAAAACTTTTTGGGTTTCAGATGTAGTATATTTCTTTGGGCAGTAGATGGCAGTGTTAAATCCAATTCCATTATTTAATAGTTTTTAATTTTTTCAATCCTTCCCCATGCTTTCAAAAAATTGATTTTTGAAGTTCATGATTCCAGCACCAAGTGCCTATTCACAACAATGCTTCACTCAATTGTAAAACCAAATTTCTATGCTTTCAGCAAATTGGTGCCTTTCCCTTTAAATCTCTCCGTTCCTTTTTGGGCTCTTTTTTCCCTCTCCCCCTTGTTAGTTCGCTGCTTCTTCAAGATAATTGGAAACACTTTCTTTGAATAGCATTTTGGGGCTAAGCTCAGAGTAGCAAAAAATTATTCTCACCCAGCTCCAAACGCTGCTCACCGTTCCTCTCCTGCACAATGCTGAGATGTCCTCATCGATTGTCCCAGCTACAGGCAGCCATTTTGGCTGCTTCTTCGTCTGTCATGGCACAGAGGGAATTATGCCTGGGGGATCACTAGGAGAGTTGTGAACTCTCCCTGACCACACCAGGTGCCCCTCCTTGGATTCATTGCCTCTCCAGAGTGACTTTCGGTCCCCTAAGGGGCCCACGAGCAGGGAAAGGCTAGAACAAATGCAAAGTGACCTGCCTTTGCTTCTAGGAGCGCCACAACGTCAACCAGAAGTCCAGCCTTATCGCTAATTTTTTTAAAAAGTAATGGACCACCTTCTAGGTTAAGATAAACATGACCCTTTTTGCCTTATAAAAGCTATTTTGGCATTTCTTTAAAATAATTTATAATTTTTCCATTCTTTAAAACATACTTTGAAAGGAAAATATGTTTGAGGCAAAGTGTTAATACAGGTAGTCCTTCTTATTGGTCAGTTGCTTAGCAACTGTTTGAAATCCTGATGGCTACTCGGAACCTGTGGTCACATGATTGCATTTTGGGCACTTTACCTAGCATTTAAGCTATTTAAATTTAATTAGCTAGCTAGCACCACCCTGAGTCCTTTGGGAGAGGGGGCGGTATATAAATTTAAACAAATAAAATAAATAAATAAATTTAAGCTATTTGCGGGATCCCATGGTCACATGACCACAACTTATGATGTTTTTGGCCTAAAATTGGTTTCCTTTCAGTTTTCCAACAAAACCTGCTGATTGCAAACAATGGGTTCACTTACTGACCACAGCAGTCACTTTACAACTTCCACATTCATTTAACGACTATTGCAAAAAATTAACATGAAATCGAGTCAGTCACATGATCCCCTGTTGATGACCTGCTCAGTTTACGACCATGTTTCCAGGCTCAATTATGATTGAAGGCTACCTATACTATGTTGAACATAAATTAGCTTGGGAGAGGGCAAGCACAAATCCCTTTTCTGTAGCTTGCTTGAAAGCAATGTTTTATGGATGCTAGTAATAGCCTGAGGGTCAGTGGAGGAATTCTTTGTAATAACACTATGGCCCAAAGCAAAAATAAAGATCTCCCTTTAACATTCGAATCTTTAGAAGGAACATGGGATTTATTATCTTTTAACCCCAGACGATTCATATAGAAAGCAATACGAAGAATGGCTACAGGAAACCCAGCAGCTTCTCCAAATGCAGCAGAAGTATCTCGAAGAGCAAATTGGAGCACACCGAAAATCAAAGAAAGCCCTCTCTGCAAAACAGCGGACAGCAAAGAAAGCTGGACGTGAGTTCCCAGAGGAGGATGCAGAGCAGCTGAAACACGTCACTGAGCAGCAGAGCATGGTTCAAAAGCAGCTTGAACAGGTGAGAACTCTTGGGTTCCATGCGATTCGTAATAAAATCTTGCAATAGCATGGGGAAAATGAGGAGGAGAAAGTAGTATTGTGTATTGTATTCGTTTCCTTGAGTTATTTATAAAAATAATAAAGGCTGGGTAAAAATAATTAAACATTATATTAGAATTAAATAAGAAATGAATTTTGCAGATACGAAAGCAGCAAAAAGAGCATGCAGAGCTGATTGAAGAATACCGGATCAAACAGCAGCAGTCTGGAATGGGACCCCATTCAGGGATGCCAGGCCTTGCTTCGCAGCCCCCCATGGTCCCCGGGGGGTCATCACCAGCCATGGGCCAGCAGAATTTCCCACTGATATCCCAGCAACTTCAGCATCCACAGCACACAGTTGGCCAGCCCAATCCACCCAGAATTCCAGGCTTGCCTGGCTGGCAACCTCCAAACACTCCAGTGCTTTTCTCCCACAGTGCACCACGAATGCCACCTCCGATCCCTCAGCTGCCTATTAATCCTGGGACACCTGCTTCTGTGTTAACCCCCAGCCCCAGTGTGCAGTCGGGTCCCCCACCTCGTGTGGAATTTGAGGACAATAACCCATTTAGTGAAAGCTTCCAGGAACGAGAGAGAAAAGAACGTTTACGGGAGCAGCAGGAAAGGCAACGAATCCAGCTTATGCAGGAAGTGGACCGACAGAGGGCACTGCAACAGAGGATAGAAATGGAGCAGCATGGCACAGTGAGCTCTGAATTAAATGCTAGAACACCCTTCCCTCAGATGCCTTACCTTGGTTCAGATCGACCTTGTGAATTTATGAGGCCACCACAGTCCCTTCAGCAGCCTCCGCAGCAACCACAGCAGCAGCAGCAGCAGCAGATAGGATCGGTTTTGCAACCAGGACCCTTGAACTCGCCTCCCACTGCCACTTTTCCACTGTGCAGTGAGCAGCAGCAGGCGGGATCTTCCCCTTTTGCATCTGATTCAGTCCCAGTTCAAGGTGGAAACTCTGCTTACCATTCTACTAAGCAGCCCCATGGAAGTATTTCTGGAGTCAGCTTTACCCAGTCCTTGCCTAGGCCTCAGTTTTCCACTGGTGTGCCAGCAGTTTCTCCAGGAACTAGCAGTGGTCTGGCCTGCAGTCAGGATTCCAGCCTGCCCCCTGGAACAAACTTTGCTGGGACAAATCCAGCAAATCAGTCTCTGATTCAACTGTATTCTGATATCATTCCTGAGGAGAAGGGCAAAAAGAAAAGAACAAGAAAGAAGAAAAAAGAGAATGACACTGACTCTGTGAATACACCATCAACGCCTCATTCGGATATAACTGCTCCTCCAACTCCAGTTGTGGATACTGCGTCCACCCCAATTCTTAGCACTCCTGGTGAGCTTGCACACAACTCAGGAGAAACGGAGAAAGAAGAACTGCCAGATGCAGCAACACCAAATGCTGCAGAGGGCCAGCCTTCCTTAGAACTGAAAGCTCAACTTGCTGAAAGCAATTTGCCACAACTCCATGAACCATCAAGTCTAAACCCAGAAACAGACACAGCCAAGACCGATATTTCTGCAAGCCTTCAGGAAATCAGATCAGAAAAGGCAGAGGTTGATCAGTGCTCCAGTCAAGCTGAGTCTAAGATGAAGACTGAAAAGGACGTTGATGTGGAAGATGATAAAGCTGCCATTCAACTTCCCTCTCCTGCACAGAATCTGGCACCATCCATCAGCACACCACCTGCAAAAGTGGAGTCAGGGAATGAACTCCTGAAACACCTGCTTAAGAACAAAACAGCCACTGGTCACATCAGTCAGAAACCAGATAGCAGCTTCCACCTTCCAGAGAATGCAGAGAAGAACAAATTAATAGAAAAACAGGAAATGGCTGAAAGCAGCATGGTAAACATTTTTTTATAATAACAGCTTGACTTTCAGAACATGATGTGGTAGGAAGTATCCACAACCATTTGTTGCTGGGTAACAGATATATGTTTCTCATCAATTTAGATAGATCTTTACCACAGCTTTATCATTTTTGATATCTATAATTTCAACATATAACATGATTGCAAAAATTAAGTACATGTTATTTCTTTTTAAAACTACTAAAGTAGTATAATTAAATGCTATATAGTTTCCTTGGAATAAATTGTCATTTAATGAGATTTACAACAATGTAGAAAGAAAATGTAACTATTCCTTTGGACTTTTTACTTTTTCTTGGTTATTAAACTATGTCAGACATCTTACTTTTCTCCTGATTATTAAGATATTTCAGATATCTTTACAAAACTTGGTTTCTTATGATAGAAGTATAGTTTTAGATTCCCATCTGCCTCCCTTTGCCCACATTTCAACTCCTTACCTAGTTTAGAATAGAATAGAATTCTTTATTGGCCAAGTGTGATTGGACACACAAGGAATTTGTGTTTGGTGCATAGGCTCTCAGTGTACATAAAAAGAAAAAAATACTTTCATCAAGAATCATAAGATACAGGAAAAATAAAACTTTCCATCTTTGATTAACAGGTCATTAGTGATTATTCTCAATAGTATGTAGTGGTTATCCTTGCTTAATGTCTGCCTTGTTCAATTGCCATTTGAAGTTACAATAGCACTGAAAAATAATTTTATGAACAGTCCTCACATTTATGACCATTACAGCATCCTATGGTCATATCACATTTTCATGCTTCACAATTGGCTTCCAGCAAGCAGAGTCAATAGAGAAGCCAATGGTAAAATTAATAGTGATGGTCACAGGATGACTTAACAATCAAATGGAATGTAATATCATAAATCCACCATGGTTGCATGACATCTCAACTAGTGACCATGTTGCTCAACTTCTGAGTTTTCAGTCTCAATTGGGTTTGCTAAGTGAGGACTATTTGCATTTGATAAAATGGGTTTCCTCCACAACATTCCAATGTCTCTGGCCAATGGGAAAAAATCTTCTAATCATGACAGTAATGGGGAAAGACTTGTGCTGTTTGCTGTGACCTCTCAGGCTCAGCCTCAATCCAACTCTTATTCTTTTGTGAAATTGGGGGTAGTTGGTTCTTATTTCAATTTTTACAGCTGGTTAAGGGAAATGAGGATGCAGTTAAACTATACGTTCATTGATATTTGTGATCATGTCACTAGGTGACCTGGATGGGAGGTAGATAGTTTTCCCTATCAAATTCAATGTTCAATTTATAGGGTCTGAGTTTTGAACATTTAGGACTTTTATTAAAGTGATATAATTATGCTGTATTTGCTTTTCCTTAACCAGTCATTAGGGAACCCATTGCAAGGCTCCTTAAATTGTGGTAACAGCCAAATTCAGAGAGCAGATTTAGGACATGAAATGAAGAAACAGAGGAACAAACGAACTCAGAGGACAGGTGAAAAAGCAACATCTCGGCCTAAAAGGAAAAAAAAAGAGGAAGAAGAAAAACAGACTGTTTTTCCTAGCACAGAAACTTTCATGCAGTTGAAACAAGTGAGTACTAAAAAGAATAATACATAATGAAAAGTTTTGGAAGAGATGGAAAAGAGTCACTTTTCATCTTAAAAATTTCATCTTATATTTTGGTTTTTTAAAGTATCTGTGTTCTACTTTTACCATGTTTCTTTATTCAAAGCTGTTACACATAGTAATACAGGTTTGAGCATTTCTAAGTTTCATTTGATATTTACCCACTTCTTGCATTTAGTATAAAATATTCCAGAAGATAGTTTTCTCTCTTGTGAGCCTTCTAATAGACTGCTTTTTATTGAATTGATTGATTGATTGATTACGTGCCGTCATGTAATAAAGTTGATGTTGTCTCTTAATAACCATAGAGATGTAAATCCAAAAGTGCTTTTTTCAAGAGGCAACTGGATTTTTGTTGTTATTCCTTCAAGATATTTTACTTCTCATTCAAGAAACATCTGTAATTCTGAAACAATGATGTTTCTTGGATGAGACATGAAATGTCTTCAAGGAAAACAAAGCATCTTTGGGACAACTATTTATTTATTTATTTATTTTTATTTATTTAAATTTTTATACCGCCCCATCCCCCTAAGAACTTGGATGTCTGAGAATCTCCGTAGACACAGAGATAGAATTTCTTAAGAATAATCTGCTCCAATCTTGAACCATCATTTTTTCTAGTGGTGCATTCAATCACCGCTGTAATAAAAGTCCTTGCTTCTGAGAGATACGACACAAAGAAGAAATGGAATAAAGAGTATATTGGTGAAGAAAAAAGTTGGTTGGGAGAAAAGATTACAAACAACTTTTTGTTATTGTTAATTTTATACATCAGCAGCTACGAAACATGACAGTTTTAAAACAAAACTGCAATCTGGAGATGAGTTTTGATAGAATGGTTATGATGACGATGATGATGAAAGAATTTTCACTAGATTCATTTTCATTGAAAATAATTTTCTGTATCCTGAAAATAGGGTATTAAGACCAAGTCTTCTACAACAATTGCTGCATTTGGGAGCCATTATCTCTGGCAAAATTATTTATTTTTTAAGAACAATTTATAAAAATTAGGATTTTGCTTAGTTTAAGGAAACTTTGAAATCCTTTTTGTTGTAATTTATCAATTGTGATCAATTATGCATTTTTCCTCCAGCAACTCTCCTTGCTGCCTTTAATGGAGCCAATAATTGGAGTGAGCTTTGCCCACTTTCTCCCGTATGGTAGCAGCCATCAGAGCAGTGGAAGCCGGCTTGTGGGAGCTTTCGGTAGTGCTACGCTTGATGGGGTATCTGATTACTATTCTCAACTAATCTACAAGGTGTATTATTTTTCTATGTAATTCTCTCAACATTTTATAAGAAATAAAATGGGATTCATTATTTTATATACCTCATGATTTCTTGAGACAGTTTTCATTCTTCCTTCCCATTCAGTTAAAAATTGTGGCATGCTATAAAGCCTATACTTAGAGAACCAATCTTCTCTAGTACTTAAAGTGCCAAGCTGGAAATCAGGAGATTATGAATGCTAGTCCCATTTTAGGCATGAAAGCTGGCTGGGTATCGTTGGGCCAGTGGCCAGGAGACAGTGAGTTCTAGTTCCTTCTTTAGACATAAAAGCCATCTGTGACTTTGAACCATTCATTTTCTCTCAGCCTACAATATCAGGCTCTGACAACAAGCTGTTTGGTCAATTTTGGATCAATACTTGATTGATCAAAAAAAGTGGGCACTGCATTTGCAAGAAAATACTAGGAAAAAGGAAAAAAAATGAAAGCCTATATTTAACAGTAATCTTTTAATGTGTTTCAAACACATGTACATGTGAAAGTTATAATCCTATTCTCCATATATTAACAAATCTGTTGTATACTATGCATGCGCGGCCAGAGTCCACACACTGGTCCACCATCTTGAACGGACGACCCGGCAGCTGATTGGCTGTCGGGACATTGATGCCCATTGGCTGGCCCACCAGCCAATGGGAAGCGCAGGAATTTGAAGTCGCGGCAAATATGAAAAGCCGCGGCTTCCCCTAAGCTTTGCCTTTTGACTGACAGAATCCGCATCGTGAGTTTTGCTTGCGGTTTGAATAAAATGGGACCCCTCATGGTCATCCAAACGGACCCGGTTTCTTGAGTTTTCTTTCACCGATTTGGACCGGGTTTTTGGCTATAACAAAATCCATTATGGATTACTATTTCAAAGGTAAAATATTATTAAATGAAAGGATTAGGACTGTTTTACATAGATTTAAGAGACCATCATGAGGCCCTTCCATGATTGTTTCTCCTTTTGGAGGTCAGCAATTGGTAATTGGTGACTTGGAGATTTTCCCAGAATCTATTGTTATGCTCCTTCTAGAAAGCAGCAAAGCCAGTCTCCTCTTCAAGGATTTTTAGAAATATCTGAAGTTGATGTTACTTTTGTTCCCATGATAGTTGTTGTTTTCATTCTTCTATTTGTTACTGGTTAATTTACATATTGCTTTTAGAGATATCAAAGCCATTTAACTCAATGATAGGATATGAAATCCCTAACTAAAAAATAAAGATAAACAAAGACAATAGCATTGCCTGAATATCTCCCACTGACTAGAGAATTGACTATTGCAGATTGGGTAAACCTCAATAGGTGCTGAATGTGCTATAAAGACTCTAGGAAATGAAATTAAAATCATACTTCTTTCCCAAATTTGAATTGCATTCATTTCACATTGTGTTTTCTATATTTCATCACAACTGTACAGATGAAATATCTTGGTAAATCATAGTCCTCCATGGGTTCTTTTACTGGCTTACAATTCATGCATTACAGCTACAATTCCTCCTTCCTTTCTGGAGCATTTTACAGCCTGTGGACCATATCAGGCAGGAGGGGGACAGGGCGGCAGCCCTCCACAACAATTTCAGTTTCTCATGTTGCCCTTAGGGAAAATAAATTGCCCACCTCTGTTCTAGAGAGTGCATCATGGCCCTTGTTCTAAGGAGGCTTTTGCTTTGCTCTTGCATGCTTTTCTGAGGGGTTTGTGCCATTGATAAAAGAATCAACTAATGTTGAGAGAGTGTTAATTAACTCCACAGTTGAGTACAGGGGTTGCTGTTTTTTGTTCAATATAGTAGATACAACTTATCTGGAGAAACTAACAAAAAAGCCACATCAAAAGAAGGGTGAAACCAGCAAAATAGAATTGTCCTAAAAGACAAATGAGAAAACTTCAAACAAATATCTCCCATTTTAGTTCTAGATTAGTTTTTAAAAGAGTGGTTTTTGATATATGCCCATTAACCCACTGGCACAAAGCTTCACTTTCATCTATGTCCTACTGTTAGCAGAAGATTACTTAAAAATCTGCTCTTGAATAGGATGCTTTCTTCCCAGAAAGAACTAGAGAGCCAATTCTCAAACAAAAACAGTATGATTGATTTCTTTCCTTACTTGATTTATGCTCTTGATTACCTGATGGCAGATTGGCAAACAGAACACGGAAATTATGATTTGTATTTGTCCTACAAACAGTGCCAATCATAATTTGTGTGTTTGGTAAGCAATTGTAAGAAAACCTTAAAAATAGTTACTTTATTATTCTAGAAACTATTAATAGTTACCACTTACAGAGTGGAAATAAGAAAATGAAAACTCTGTTATCTTGTTTGCATAGCACTGAAACTGTGGCTTGGTGTTCGGTCTGAACTAAGTTAATATGTATGCATTTTAATTGCTACTTCATAGTTCATAATTCAATTTCACTGCACACATGTTGTGCATTGACAATAAAGGATTGAATTAGTTTTGTTATTAAATATTGTTTACCTAACAATTCTTTGGAAAACTAATTGAAAATATCTTCTCTCATGCAGCAAAATAATCTCAGTAACCCACCCACACCTCCAGCATCCCTTCCTCCTACACCTCCACCTGTAACTTGCCAAAAAATTGTGAACGGATTTGCAACTACTGAAGAACTTGCTACCAAAGCTGGAATGTTGGGAGGACCTGATGGTAAGATGTTTGCTATCCACATCAGTTTATAGAGATTCTGCCTGTATGATTTCTAAAAGTCAGTAATGACTTGATGGCAATAAACAATAAAACCGGACTTGTATAATATACCTGTATATTTCCTCAACTAATTAAAAAAATGGAAGACCTCCACTTTGGAAACCCAAAAAGCCTTCCAGGGGAAAACTGTTTCATACTCCATCATGGAACATCTCACAGCTTTGGTTTCTTGATTTCCTGGGGAAACTAATTAAGGCGAAACAAGGAACTATTTTTTTCCAAGATGTTCTTATTTTTATTCTTCTAGGGTCCAACCAAGCAAGATTCTTTATGTGTCTTGCAAGACAAATAAGACAAGGTTAATGTATCTCATTCTTCTCTGCCCTTTTCCTCTGCTTCAGCCACCAACTGATAACCCATCCCCTTCGCTTCCCTTTCCTTCAGTGCAACATCCATAATTAAATTTGGATACAGCACAGTCCAGGTTAGAAATCAGAAGACTGTAAATTCTAGTCCCACTTTAGGCATGAAAGTCGACTGGATGACTTTGAGCTAGTCATTCACTCTCAGCCTCACAAGGTTGTTGTTGTGGAGAAAATAGGAGGAGGAAGGAGTATTAGGTATGTGTGCTGCCTTGAATTGTTTATAAAAATAATAAAGATAGGGAATTAAAATAAATATATGAATATAAATAATCCAACTGGTCCAGACTTACTTGCCCTTCCTCTTAGTTGCCCAAAGTATCTTCCTTGCTTCACCTTTCCCCATCTTTGCTGCCTTTACCTTTTCCTTCCTGTAAACCTACCCTGGAACCTCTATGCCTGTTCCAAACACATGTTCAAATTCAAGCTAAAGAAACATATTTTAATCCACGTATGATCTACTCCAAATTGAATCTGGAATAGCCTACACATAGAATATGTTGGATGTTACTAAATATTAGCAAAACATTCTCTGGCTCCTCAGAGATGCATGTAAGCTTTCATTAATCCAGTCCAGTCAGGTAGCTGTTTAAAGTCATTTGTTTAATCTGTGCATCCTATCTGTTGCCAAAGCTTTAGGTTCAAAGCAGTTTCAGCTGCCTTTCAGGCCACAAGATGATTTGTTAGCCAGGGCCATAATTCAGGGTCCTAAGAGTGTGGATGTCCCTGCTTCTCTTCCAACCCCGCCTCATAACAATCATGAAGAGCTCAGGTAGGTGTCTTTTTTTAAAGGCATTAACATTGTATTATGCTTAATATTGCTCACGTGTTTTGATACTGAGCAGAATCTGCTGTCCCAGAATATTTTTGCTATTAAGTTCTTTGATCTATAAATGAAAGGAATATCTGTAATTTATGTCTCAACAAGACACCCCATAAACAGCACAATTTGTGAACTTCCAAGGGCTTCAGGCTAGTTCAGCCCATTATTTTTATAATTCATCCATGTAATGTAGTTTTAAGCATTCAGAATGGTTTTCAGTTTTGATCTGTTTCTCCCATTTTTAAAAATCAGAGTTAGACTCTGTTCTGTCACTGAATGTTCTGTCTCTTTATCTGCTGAAAAAGGAAAATGCAAGTTTCTGAGGTCAGACTACAAAGCTAGTGTTGTCTAGTCCAGCAGTCAGTCCCCAATCTTTCTTGCTTGGTGGCCCAGTCCTGGGTGGTGGTGGAGGGGAGCACATGAGTGGTAGGCGCGCACACCGTCCACTCATGCAAATAAATGAAGCTTCATGTGCAGGCACTTGTGCTCAGGTGCGAAGCTTCACTCGCATGAGCAGAGTGCACTTGAGCAAGAGGGTGCTTGTGCTTGCATGCAAAGCTCCACTCTTGGAAGCAGCAGGCACTTGCAGGCACTTGCACTCGCATGCAAGTGGAGGGCACTTCTGCTCGTGTGAAGCTCCGTTCACAAGGGCATTTTGCACACAAGCAGAAGCAACCTCCACTCACACGATTTGAGCTTTGCACATAAGCACAAGCATCCTCCGCTCGCATGCGAAGTGGAGCTTTGCACACACACACACACACACACACACACACACACACTTGCCCATATCTCCTGTGGCCCAGTTTTGAACAGGCCGTGGCCTGGTAGTTGGCTCTGGCCTGAGGGTTGGGGACCCCTGGTCTGGTTGGTTAGCTGAGTCTGAGAGTTGAAAATAATAGGTACCTGGAAAGATAATAGCTTATGTGGGACGGGATTGAGATCTTATTCTTGAAATGCTCTCTATTTTGTTTTCTACATAAATTATAAGCACAGGATTGTAGAATCATTGGAGGATTAAAAAGTGGAATTAACAGCTAAAGTAAGTGAGCGTGCTTATCAGTAGATAATGTTGTTACTGTAGTTTTTGCTTTATATCACACTTCTTTGCACTGTTAGCATATTTTGGCTTTAAAAAAAACCCTAACAAATTTGATTTTAAAAAAATTTAAAAGTGCCTCCACTTTGCTGTCAAGTTCCTGAATCACATGTTTACTCTTCCTATATGTGAACCATACAAATGTCCTGGTTTTGCTGTGTGTCTTAGGATTCAGGATCCTTGTGATGATAGAGAAAGTCCAGATAGTTTTGTTCCTTCTTCTTCTCCTGAGAGCGTCATGGGCATGGAAATAAGTAGGTATCCAGATCTGTCAGCTGTAAAAGAAGAGATGCCACAGTCTATTCCATCTCCTGTGATTCCAATTCTGCCAGCCAGTACTGGAAAGGGTAAATCCAACATTTATTCTGAACAAACATATATTGATTTCTTTAATCCAGTGGTGAGATGAGTGGACTTCAATTTTCAGAATTCCCTAGCTAGCATAGCTGAAGCACACGCATCTCAAAGTTGCTGAGGTTGGGGATCACTGTAGTCTAACCACATTCCAATATGACTTAAAGTTTATTTTTTTCTCTTTAAGGTTCAGAAGCAAAGCAAAATTTCATCAAAATGGAGCCTTGTTCAACTTTCTTCACTTCTCAGCTTGGACTTGCCCCAAATAACACAGAATCTGGCCTTGTATCTATTGCCATTACTTTGCATCCTACAGCTGCAGAGGTAAAGATATACCATACATCTAGATGGACAAGGCTGGATGCCATCCTCAATGTGCTACTGATGTTTTGGTTGCTAATTTTATTTCTAAATTTTTATTTTTTTACTACAGTCAGCTGTTGTACTAAATGCTGCTATGCAATTTCACTATGGTTTCATTGAATTGTATATAATAGGTCATAAAAGCTCAGCTCAATAGTTTTGCTATGTGCTGGATAAGAACTTCGTCCTATTGGCCATTCAATTTCCAGTTCCTTTCTAATTATTCCAATTTTGTAATTAGCTTCTTTTACTGGATTTTAATTTAAACTATCCATTGGCACTCTAAAATCTTTCATTAGTCACCTGATCATTTCAGATCCCATTAATTCAAAGGTAGGATTTTGTGGGTTAAAATGCATTATTTGACACATTCTTGTCCTGAATTGCATTAGTGAATTTGTTACCTGTGTGACCAGTTTGATTTTACCACTCTGAACAATTTGGTGTGATCAGCATAGGTGGCTGCTATCCCTAACTCTGGTGTCTTGAAAAACTTTATTTATGTATTATTGTTAAAACTGCCCATATATTCCTAAAATCTTTTCTGATTCTTAATCACATGTCAGTATATGGGAGTGCTGATTCTCTTATTCCCTTTCAGCTGAGTTTGCTCATAATCCTTTATTTATGGGAGGATTTTTTTTAATCCCAAACATACAATATCTATCTGATTTATAACAAATTAATGTTGTGGCAGCTGTAGAGTCCCCATAGTCAAAGGTTGTTTATGACCTTCACTGATACCTTCTAATAAAGGAAAGTGGGAGGCCAGCAGGAAGTTGCAAATGTTAATCATGTGATTGTGGGATACTGAAACACAACAGGGGTAACTAGGACTGCTAGAATGTCCATTGTGATGGATGTGACATTGCACCTTGTGACCACCTTGCTAAGTGATGGGAGTTCCTAGTCCCAATTACGGTTGATAAGTGAGAACTATGTGTATCTTATTAACAACAAAGAAACTATACACTTATTTTTCTCCACTCTAGAATATTGGTAGTGTGGTGGCTGCATTTTCCAATCTTCTGCATGTCAGAATTCCAAACAGCTATGAAATAAGCACGGCATCTGATGCTCCATCATCCATCGGAATAATGAATCCACACAGAACAAATCCAGCATTTGAGTATAGACAACATCTACTATTTCATGGTCCTCAGTCAGGAACCTTCGGCCCTCCTGGACTAACAGGGCCTTATGGACTCAAGCCACATAGTGCCCCATTTTTATCAAGCGGAAATGGTGAGTCAGTGTGTGACCTGCTAATATTTTGTTAATAAGAAGTTAAACTCAGCATTGAAGATTTTAAAAAGGGATTTCAAGATAAAAATTAAATAAGTTCCCTTTATTACATTATTTTTGTCAGTAATATCAATTGAATTCCAATAAAAAGATTTGTAGGATTGGGTGTTATTCTGCTTCCAAGGGAACTAATCTGATACCATGATTAGTTCCAAACTGCGACAGAAGGTACTGAAAAAAATAAACATTGAGAAGGATAATGCAGAGATAGGTAGTCCTCAGCTTACAAACTTTTGCTTAGTGACCATTTGAAGTTACAACAGCACTGAAAAAAGTGACTTGTGTCTATTTTTCATACAACTGTTGTAGAATCCCCATGGTCATATGATCAAAATTTGGATGCTTGGCAACTGGCTTGTATTTATGATGACTGCAATGTCCCAGGGTCATATGATCTTTTGCAACCTTCTGACAAGCAAAGTCAGTGGGGAAACCAAATCCACTTAACAATCACGTGACTAACTTAAACAGCTGCAGTGATTCACTTAATAATTGAGGCAAGAAAGATTGCAAAATGGAGTAAATCTCATTTAATGACTGTCATTTAGCAACAAAGATTTGGGGCCGAATTGTGGTTGTAGGTCGAAGACTAATTGTGAATTAGACAGGATGGAATGGGATGGGATGTTGCATTAAATATTGGTTATTAACTGATATGCAATCCCCGAGGAACCATCTTAACACACACACACCCTATACACAACTCAGTCTGATAGAGGGGCCATACTCTAAATCCCTTCAGCTGAGGAACTATGGCTGGTGGAATATAGGAGAAGAGATTTTTCTGCCATGGTACCATAACCATTGAAACATTATTCTACTTGAGGTGAAATCTGCTTACCCCACCACCCCACCCCCTTCTGAAAGGGTCTGAAGACCTAGTTCTGTCAACTAGCTCAGCATCCTGATAGGGCATCTCATTTAAGGTGTGGCTAAATGAATTGAAATCAGTTGAAGATCCCACCCCATGTGTGCATTGGTTGTTTTATTTACTTTGTTGTTAGTGTTTTAACTTTGCTGTCCAATGTTTTAGTCTTTTGATATTTTAACTGTTTTATATCATTATTTATAACATTATGAGCTGCCCAGAGTGTCTTGATAGTGAGATGGGTGGCATCTATTTAATTAATTTAGTAGTAATAGAACAGGTATTTGTAAGGGTAAGAATACTTACAGTAGAATGATGCATAAAGTAAAAGAATTTGTATTCTTCTCATTTTCAGTTTTGGCAGGATATAAAGCACAAAGTCCAAATGTTGCCGATGGTTCAGCGTTAAGGTCACAGTGGTGTTCTCATTGTAAAGTGGTAGTACTGGGCAGTGGAGTACGAAAATCTTTCAAAGAACTGCATTTCCTGAAACAGGTATATCTGTAATGACCTCCATTTTTAATTATAGTAATAAGGGTACAAGAGAGTTGGGAATATTCCATTTCTTGTTGACTATGTTCCAGCAGATAAAAACCGGAGGAGGGGCATACTAAATACTGCCCTCTGACCAACTTGCATTGATATTAACTAAGAGGATTATTTTCAAAATGTTTTTCAAGAATTTACAAGAAAGAAGTCTTTTGTTGCTTTTTGTAAACTATTCTTCTGTCTGTATTGTAAACTATATGTCTGCAAAAGAAGGCACTATATAGTCCATTGACATGACCTCTAATAGAAATTATGCACTTTAATAAAGGTACTGCTATGCCCAGGATTCTACTACAGTGTTATCTTACCTGGTCTAAGGCAGTAGCAGTAAAAACATGATGAAGCCCAGCTGCATTAGTACTTATTTTGGGAAAGGAAAGGGGAAAAACAGCTCAGTCATAAACCACAAAACAAAAGTGCATTTCAGGGCTCAAAAAACTTCAGATTGTTCAAGATAATGCTGTCCTTTTGATCAAGCACAGAATGATGAGAATGTTCATTTTTTGAGCTCAGAATTTTACACACCTGAGATGTTAGAACTCTTGTGTAAACTTGCTGGCTGGGAAATTTGGGGAGTGAAAGCTCAAGTATCTTAAAATGCCAAGGTTGAGAAAACTGTCTATTGCTCCTTGTTTTATTTAATGTAAAAATTTGCTCTTTTGCTAGTAAATGGTCTCAGATAGTACAGGAATGATTTATATAGCACTGTTATTTATTTTCCTTTAATCTGGATCGTGTTTCTTCCATTTAAATGGCATAAAAATAGAAATGTTTCTATGTATTCTCAGTATAAATACCAAAGCATTCCAAAATAATTGGTATATCTTTAATTTCCTACCATCTATTAATTTGTATTTGGCTTGAGATTATGTTTAGTATTAGTTAACAATCAGCTAAGCAAGTAATCATAAGGCAATATTTTATTTCTTTTTTTCTATTAATACATTTAACTGTTCTATATGTTGGAAAGCAAATTTTGTTATAAATGTATGTTATTAGTGAAATCCTTAAGAATTATAGTATTGAATATTTTCCGGTCTAACATAAAAGAAATTTCTCAAGCAAAATCATGTGGGTTTTTTTTGAAATTTTTTTTTTATTGATAATAACAACAAAACATAAACAAAAACAATAGAAACAATATTTCACCCTG
>JAEANM010001262.1:0-28856 GCA_017656035.1 Myanophis thanlyinensis
TTTATTTATATTTTTATACTGCCTCTCTCCCGAGGGACTCGAGGTGGTTCTTGCTCTTTTTGTGAGAAACTGAAATTAAAAGTTGATCTGGGCTTTGATTATTAGATATAGTATTATGGAAATAGTAGACAAATCTTAGAGTAAGAGTTTGATATATTTTGTACCAATATCTGTACCAAAGAAAATTAGAAGTCATTCTTTTTCAATTTTCCTTCTTTTCCTCTTTCTTTCTTATATTTTCACTCTTTTTCTTTCTTGAGGTGTTTTCTTTTTTTCAACTCTGGTTTTTTTATTTGTTTTTCCCTTAGCTTTGTATTTTTATTTTTATTTTTGCTGTATGAAGGATCAAATACTCATTATAATTCTACATTCCTTATTTACAGAAATCATATCAAAATTTAGAATGAAATCCACTGGGAGCCATTTCATATAAGGCAGACTGTGAGTCCCTTTAACCAAAAAGTGTTTATCAATAGAAGAGACTATTTGTAGCTCAGGGTTGAACTGTGGGTTCCTTGGTACTCTCTGAGCTTGATGGTTTTCTTGCATATGTTTCATTACCAAATTAGGTAACATCATCAGTACTAGAAGAGAGTGAAGTTTGCTCTTATTTTCATATACTAATGGTTTACCATGTCAGTGTTGATCAGTTGTTTCACAAATAGTGTTTTCATTGGTGCTGGATTTCTACAGCCTCAGGCAGAGAAAGGCTATTCTGCACCCCTCCCTCAAATGTTCTTTAAAATACAGAATTTCTCAGCATTCCTTTAGGAACTCCCAACATACAAACTGTGACTACTCATCCTAAAATGAATTTTTACCTGGAGCTTCAAAATTTGATGTTTGTTAGGAAGATGTGTAGCTAAAAGTCAGTCTACATTTAGTGTACATCTGACTTTGGGGATATTTCTTCATAATCAAACAAAAGTGTATTTTCTGTGCACTGTACCCATTGCTAGCTGGATCTGGATGTCAGAAAGCAAAGCCTGCATTTTGTAATTAACCCTTATGCCCCATTTTGACTGGCAGAGGGCTGCAAGAAGCTGAGTGCTGTCATGCCCCCTGGCCACATTCACATCCACCCAGTCATGCCCACCCAACCAGTCATTAGGAAGAGAACCGGTTGTTAAATTATTTGAATCTCACCACTGAACTACAGCATATAAAATGGTTTATGGATGTGGTAAACACAAGGATGAAAGACGGTTCTCTGATTCTTATACCAGGAAAAGCTACAGGACAGATGGAAGTTTCCAGGTGATAAAAGGAATGAACAAATTAAAAAAATTGTTGATTCAAAAGGGGGCAGGAAAGGAGTCAAGATTTAGTCTGAGTGCTTTGGTGGATGGATAGATGAAAGATGGATGATAGACAAATGGACAGGTGATAGAGAGAAATCTATAAAAATGATAGCACTGTTAAAAGAAATTAAGGGAAAATATTATCTAACTGAAGAATGAATGAATACAGATCTATATTTAAAAGACAACAAAAAAACCCATTAATGATAGGACAGGAGTCAAGTACAATTAAAAGCCAGCTGGCACAATTTAAGCGAATTAATTCTTGTAAGACATCATTCCATATTAATTCTGATTTAAAATAAATTGCTGTGGTAAACACTTTAGTCTAATATTCATGGCCAGATGTAGGAGACAACCAGGCTGAACCAAAGGGAGGGGTCAAACATGTCATCAGTCATGAATCCCTGTACAGTGAGTGCACACCCACAAGAGACTGAAGTCCAGCTCACCTTTCTTATCTCTCACTAATTTCCATTGATCATTGGTAGCTCAGATTTTTGTAGAGAACTTAAGCTTGCAATAAATCTTTATACTGATTTGAATTGCCTGATTCTCCTGATTTTCCCAGCTTTTTGTATTCTATCTCTAGTTTGCACATAAGCAGGACATAACTTAAGGAAAAGCAAAATTTGCATAAGCAAATAAAATTTATTGTAGTGCTTTATACATTTGGGATATTTCCCAAAAGTCTTTGAAATTTTTTGTTATTATATACTGACTAAAAGCTCTGAATTCTTTCACCCTTCTTTTTGAGAGTTTTGCAAGTAACAGAGACAATAGGAAATGTAGCAATTTTCTCTGGTGACATTCAGAACTACACTATTTCAACATAAGATGCTCAATGCATTAAATATGGTTATTTTTGTGCTTTTGAAGCAGACTCTGACAAAGTTTTGTACTTTTCTTTATGACTACTTGCTGTGTAGTTGAGGAGTGGCAAGACAAATATTTCAGGGACCTGTGGGAAGTGAGGAAAAATGCATTATGATTAGAAATATAGCTCAAATAATGGACAATAAACCCCATTCTGTAAGCTCTAAAGGAGATTGCATGGAACTAAAGTCCTAATGGTGATAATACTCTTTTTCCCCCACTGTGTCTTCAGATCTCCAGAATTTACACACACCCTTTCATGTTACAACTTGAAAGCAGAAGCAAATGTTACTGAGAAAATTCCAAATTAAATACTTACTCATAATAATACCTTTTATTATCAGATGCCTGACTCATAATTTTCAGGATATCTACTGCGCAAAAGGTATAACTAATTAATATTTGTGGTTCAACAAGTGTTTTTCATCTCTTGCCCATCTCCTTATATTTATCCAAATCGAATTTCACAGACATAATTCTCCAATTATCTATCATTATGAATGTTGACATCTACAGACTAATTTTCCATGAACCCGTTTTAGGGTTCATGTTATTTATTTTTCTTTACTTGTTATGATATATAAACTATGTGAAGTATGGTCAGAAATTAAATCACATAGAAGTAATATGAGACTGGAACATTGTATAAAGAAAACTCAAAGTGATGAAATCTGTTTCTTACTACATCTCCATGTTGAAAAAACAGTGGATCCTCAGTTAAATATGCACATGTTGTCTGTAAATACAGTAAAAGAAAAATAATTAATTGGTGCTTTTTTAAAAAGAAAGAATCCATTAAAGAAATTTTAAAGCAATAATTTTCCATTCAAACACAATGTTCCACTGATTTTAACATTATTGAATTAAACTTTGGATCAGAGAAATTGAAAATTTTATTTCTTTCTAAAGATTGGGCAGAACTCGCTTCTCAGATCTCCATTTGAAATGGTTGCAAGAGGGGCTGCTTCACAGATTTCACCCACCAAAATTTGCACTGATTACTTTTGACTGCACAAAATAAAAAGCACAAAATGCTCCTCATTTTGTCCTTTATGGAGAATTGCTATGCTAAGGAAAACTCTCTTGAGTCTAGTGTTTTCTCCAATTGGGAAATTATTTGGTGGATTCTGCCAATTGCCACTTTCTTCACAGAACCAAAACTCAGAGTAGGATAACTGCTTCGCAAAAGAAAAAGTGAAACCCAAAAGTTCATCTTTTGATTTCCATGGAGTGCTTTTTCTCCTGGCAAGAAAAAAGAGTTGAAAGTTAGGACAGAGGGGAAGATGAAGATTGTACAAATTATTCCATATGCAAATTCATTATTGTTTTACTGACATTTCTTTTAAAAATTCTTGTTGAATAATCACTTGCATGGAATTTGTCTATTATTACACACCACAGCAACATTTTTAATGATTATTTATTTCAAGCCCTCCATTTTTTCCTTGACAGTTAATATTAATATTAATACTAGTTTCCCTTGAAATAAAAAGAACAAGAGACACTTCCGAATTGTCTATCCTACTGATAATTGACTATTCTAACTCATTCCTATTTTGGAGTAAACCACTAAATGATTGCTATTGGATTAATGATATCTAGAAAATGTTAGCTTTTTTCACCTAACATACAAAATACAATTGTAATATGTATTATGTAATATATAAGGTCCAGCCTCTCCTCCTTCTCCAAGAAAGTAAAAACTGTTGAAATGGGAATATTTCAAAAGGAACCTTTTAGGAGTGATAGGAGTGATAACCAGACAAAGGAAAGCAGGATCTGAGTTCCCTTCAATGAACAAGTTAAGATAAAGGATTTAGGAACCCAACCCTTCCCTTCTGCCTGATGTGGATTAAGCCAATCTGCAGGTGTGGATGTGTTTTGGTAACCGCTGTCTTGAGAAGATGATAATGGGATGGTCCCAGGGTCATCTCCTGAGCTCTCAAAATGTTACAACCCACATGGCCCTCCCTCCCTTCATATTCCCCAAAAGTTGTGAATATGTTAGGGTGCCTTGGTGCCAGGATAAAGGTTATAAAGTGAAAGGTTGCACAGTATGAAGAAGAAAGCAACTAAGTAATACATTGAAGATCCCCTCTCCCCCTCCCAGGAGAATGGCAGATTCATGGGGATCTGACAGGTAAGAGGATCAAAGATGGAACAGTTGACCTCTTCTTTAAATTAGTAATATAATCCAATTGTTTGATACTGTTACATCACATAAGACCGTCATCTTGCAGCACTCCAGACACAATTTAATATCCCAAACCATTGCTTGAAATGTTTATGATATAGGGTATTGAAACTCTTAAGCCCCAACTACTTTTCCAGTGAGAAAAAAATAAATCTATTCCTATTTAGAACATTATGAAGGTTGGAGACCAAGACTGCAACACTTTATAACATTAATTAACATTAGATCTTAAGTTGTCCCATTTAAAAAAATAGGGTTGTCCTGCTCAAGTCTTTGATAGATAAAGCTAAAACTTACTATTTCTACAAAGCAGAAGTTAGACAAGAAATCTTCATTCACAATATCTCCTAGCCTAGTACAATTTGGTATGTAAATTGCTGCATTGATTCTTTTACTGTATATCCTCATCTTTTGTACATGCTGATTAAAAGAAAAATACATGCAGTCTTGAACTATACAGACTAATTATACCCTTTCTAGCAACAGCTGCTGTTTCTTTCTTCAAAAGATGTTAGATAAAATCCCAGTTTCTAGGTTTGTAGGTGTGCCTAGTAAAGAACGTTTGAACCACAGTAATTTTTTTTCTATAGGCAATCATCTGGCAGAATTTATATTCCATTTTCAAAATACAATGTTTTAGCCCTTTTTCATACATTTGATATACAAATTGACGGCATGTATTGTTAAAGCATTATTCTTTAAAAATAAAAATAAAACACAATGATCAAATTCCCACCAATTTTTATTCATTGTTTTGCACATGTATTGCAACTCTTTCCAAGATGAAGAAAAGCTCCTGGATGAAACAGAATAAAAAAAGAGACAATCCAATGAGGGAAAAATGGAGTATCATGAAAGAAGGTATGGCTGGCTGATAACTTGCACACTGAGGTATCCCACCCTGTAAAATTTTATTCTATTGATCCAGATGGTAGGAATATTATTATTGTTTGAATTGTAGCCAAAAATGATCCAAACCTATGAGGGAGGGGAAATTGCTTTAAAGAGGCTACTGGGTTGTCTACTTCTTAATAAGTCAGCCCTAATTCAAATGGTTATTATCAGCTATCATTTACTCTCTAATTTTCACTTCTTGGAGAAGGTTGTTGAGAGAGTAGAATAAAAATAAAATAAAAATAACTTCTGAAAGATGTTGATCAACCACAGTCATGGCAGTCTGTATTCAAGTCTGGATACAAGATGGAAACTGCATTGGATATCCTCACTGATGGTATTTTGTTCAACCTGGATGGTGGAAAAAGACAGTTCTGGGGATCTCTCAATGATCCTCAATATGAAGAATGGGAGTTGAGCTGTTGTTCAGTAGCTTTTCCATTCCCTCATGACTCTAGTCAGTTGTGGCAAGCAGGAATGAATTGGGGCCTCCAGACATTCCCCTGGGGGTGCTTTATTTTTGGCTGTCTGGGGAAATCTAAGAATCTAAGATCCATCTATCTTAAAGTTGCCAAGTTTGAGAAACACTGCTTTACTGTACAATGTGCTGTGTATTATTTTTTCCTGCTTGCAAGGAGAACCCAGCAGCCATATAAGCATCCTTTTCCTCACATACTTAATTTTGCTAGCCACAGAAAACTAGCACTGGTTTTTTTGGGATGGGTGGGTGGGTTGGAATGGCTACTCTGAATCAGAAATTCTAGTAGTTAAATATATCTTGATTGTATCTACAATATGGCCTACAAGTAAAGGAACATAATCCTGATTTACACCAATTACTTAGCCATCAGATTTTTTTTCAGGAGGAAGGTAGTTACACCACATTATATTTGAATAAAATAATTTGCATTTCCTTGCAAGTTCTTTAAAATATTTTTGGATCAAAGTAATAGCTGTATCAAAGGCAAGCAAATAATTATGATGTCATTAATAAAATCATTGGTAGAGTTTGATTTATGTTTTTATTACAATAATTTAAAATCTCTGTTCATTTTTTTCTTTTACCTAGGAACATACAACAAGTTGTCACATTTCACTCTTCTAAGTGTTTTTTTTTTCCTTGTACAATTAGGTAGGGTTGACTTATCAGTATATCAAAGGAGACAAGATCTGATCCCTCCATAGATCTCTTCAATTGGCTGAATGACAGAATTGAGAATGAGATCTATTTTGCATGTTTTTCCCTGAAAAACATCATTTTGCCACTCTCAGCAACTCCCTGAGATCCAAAGATGTTCTCAATTGTGAACAAGATTTTTGAGTCATTGTGAAATATGTCCTCAGAGAACAGATTTACCTAATCCAGTGGTAGAAGACAGAACAGATCATTTCTTAACATGAACATTTTCAATTCCTTAAAATACCTGGTTTTGATTATCACTCAAATAAAGAAGCCAGTTGTCAATAATTTCATTTATAAGGTACATACAAATACTGACTTTCAGATTTGTTTTTAAGTGTCTAATCATCTGAATGTGTTTTTTGAGCATCCAGTATTTTGGCTACTAGAATCTCTTCCTATAAATATCAGGGAGAAATACAATCAGGTTATACTGTGTACATACTACTCCTAAAGTAGACTCTTCCCCCCCCCCCCGCCCAGAGGACAAAGAACAGCTTGTTTCTGTTGTACCTTGGAGATTATGTTCTATTAACTGAAAAACAGACAATAATACTTCAAGCATTTCAGAAGAAAAATTATTTATTATTCATATCTCACTTTAACAATGGCCAAAACACCTTATAGTAAAAATGACAACTTATTATCTATCAAGTTTGCATTCTAGCAGCTTACTACATTTATTGTAATAAAGCGAAACACTAGAACATTAATTTGAAATATGATGTTAATAGGCTTTAAATCTCACTGAGTTCAGTGGGAGTTAAGTAGAACTAATCTTGGCTCCAAGTATTAATTTATTAAAATAATAATATCTCAAAATAGAAATAGATTTAGACAGATTTCTATTGAGGAATTCCAAGTGACATTGCTGCCATTCAAAATTAATTCAGAAAACAATGGATATAAATTTCACTTGGAGATGTTTATGTATATTGTTAGGAATGTAAAACTAACAATTGGGTTGACAATATATTAACCAGGATTGTTATTTTAACTCTAGGTGCTGTAACTTTAAGGAAGTGTGATTGGCTGCTTCTTCTTCAAACGGCCATAAGATGGAGCCAGAATGACTGGTAGATGTTTGTTATTGGTTGGTTGGTTGTTGGCTACTGTTGCAGAAGAGATAGAAGAGCAAGGATTTACTGTGAGTTGCTACTGTTTGCAATCTCTGTGTACCAAACTGTATATTTGTTAATGGACTTTGATTATTGGATTATCCCTGAACTGAACTGTTTGATGACTGACTGACTTTACTGTGTATGAATTCGGACTGATTGATGGACTTTGCAAAACCTCTATTTCCATGGAAGTAAAAACCTATTTTTCTACTCAGTGTCTCTGTATTTCTGGTTTGTGTATTTTACCATACCACTCTCACAATGCTTCACTGCATGCTTGTTCTCCTAACAGGGGATTATCCTTAACACTGGCTATGGGCCCAGTTGGGCCCAGTTGGTTCCAGATGTAGCTAAAGGAGAGATGGTAATAGATACACAACGCTGTATACAGACAGCTGTGTAGTTTGTAATTGATGGTTTATATCCTGGAGAAGATGGGACAACATCAACAAGTCTGTCACTGATAACCCAGCTGGATGGAACAAACTATGTTTCCTGGTCCCTGAAGTGCAGTCTACTCCTGTGTAGGGAAGGATTATGGGATGCTGTACTGAATCCATCAGATGTAACTTCTTGGAATCCAGATGATGATGACAATGCCGAGAAGACAGCAGAGTTTCAACGAAGCAATAAATGAGCATTGTGCATAATTGGTCTAACAATGAGTGACCAGCAGCTGGTTCATATAAATGGAGAAGCAATACCTGCTGCTAGGTGGATTTATATATGTGACACTGTAGGTGCACACATAAATATTACTTGGAAATTGTTTAGGGCACAACTTCTGAAAGGTGGAGATATGTCAGCTCATTTAAACTTTATGAAAGATGCTTTCCACCAATTACATGAAAAATAATTAATTTTTTCAGAGCTATATCAAGTTTACATCATTCTTTCTTCACTGGATGAAAGCTATGATGATTTTGTATCTTCTTTTGAAGTGCTAACCAGAAATGAACTAACATTGACTGACATAACTGCAAGACTATTGGAAGAGTCCAGAAGAAGAAAAGAAATAGACCAACTGAGAGAGAAACCACCACAACATGAAGATTCATCTTCTACTGCCTATACTATTAAAAATGTTTTTCTTGTGCAACTAAGGGACATATAGCTAGATTCTATAAAAAGGGAAAACAACAGAATTCTAGTAAAGCTAAGAAAATGCTAGTTCGGTAATGTCTATTTTAGCTAAGTCTAGCAATGCACATGTAAACCATGATTTGTGGGTAGTTGATAGTGGAGCATCACAGTGCATTACTAAAAATAGTAAAAGTTTTGTTAAAATGTCCACAAGCAAGCAACATGTGTCTTTAGCAAATGGCTGGAAGGTAAAGCGTCTGGTGACAGTACTGTATTTTGTTCATCTATAAATGAGCATTTAAATATGTTATATGTAACTAAATTACAGTTTAATTTATTATCTGTAAGGGCCCTAGTCAATATTGGTTATGCAGTCACCTTTAGGGCAGATAAATTCATTATTGAAAAAGAAGGTAACAGGATTACTGCTAATTTAAATAATGATTTATACATATTACCTGATGCCCAGATAGCTAACTCAGTCTGTGGTAATGTGAGACCACATGATGAGCGTATACATTTATTGCACAGAAGAATGGGGCATATTAATTTTAAAATGCTGCAAGAAATTGTGAAGTTATCAGAAGGTGTAAAATTAAAACCTTGCAATAAGTATTTAAACTGCAATGTTTGCAATCAAGAAAAAAGCAAGATTACTCCAGCCAATAGGATTAATGATTTCAAAACAAAAGAACCTTTAGAGGTTGTGTTTGCAGACATTATTGGACCTAAGAAACCCAGTTTGGGAGGTGCCTGCTATATATTAAATATCATGGAACATTTTTCCAGATATGGTTTCTGCTACTTAATGAAATCTAAAACAGAAACATTCCAACGGTTTTTTTAATTGGATGAGATTTACAGAAAGAAAGATAAAGCCAAGGGTATCACTATTGTGACTGATAAGGGGACTGAGTTCACAAATTACAAATTCCAATCCATGCTTAAATCAGCTGGAATACAGCATAAGTGTTCTGCTCCTTATCGACCACAGCACAATGTATTTGTAGTAAGGGGGGGGGGGCAAACATTGCTAGCTATGGCTAAAACAATGATAGCTGATTCAGGGTTGCCTGAATCATTGTGGGGTGAGACTGTAATGTGTAGCAACCATATTTTAAATAATGTGGTGAATTCAACACAGGTGAACTGCCATTCACTCTGTGGCATGGCAGAAAACCAAATTTAGACTATTTACACACATTTGGAGCACCAGCGTGGGTGCACATTCCCTCACAAGTAAGAAGCAAAAAGCAGCATAGAGCTAGACAGCTATATTTTGTAGGATATACAGTAATGCTAACCATAGGCCATATAGGTTTGGGGATAAAGGCACTGCAAATGTTTACTCTAGCGCAAGTGCAAAATTTATGGAACATGTTGGGTGGAGTAAATTAGACTCAAACAATGATGTAATCTTTGACACCCAAGTCCCTTATAAAGAAGATGAGATAGTAAAACGTTCAGTAGAAGCAATTAAAGAAGAGCAGATGCAGGAAGATTTAAAGGAACATGACAAGGTAGAACAGGAGAGTCAGTTAAGCCCTGTAATACCTAGATGTTCTACCCGAGTATCATGGCCACCTGATAGGCTACTATTGCATGTAATGTAAACAAAGTTCCTGCTACGTATAATAAAATTAATCTGTATCCAAATGAGGATCAGATAGCCTGGCATGCAGCAATTAATAAGGAACTGAAATCCTTAAAGGATTTAGATGTTTATGAGAATGTAAAGTTACCTCCAGGTAAACATGCAATAGGAAGTAAATGGATCTTTAAGATCAAAACAAGCATAGATGGGACTGTAACCCATAAAGCCCAATTAGTTGCTCAAGGATTTGATCAATCTGCCAGCGACTAAAATGAAGTGTTTGCACCCAGTTTAAAGGCCACAACTTTGCATGCAGCACTAGTTTGGGCAGCTAGAAATGATTATAGTATAAATCACTTAGACATAAAAATGGCATATCTGCATGCACCATTACAACCCACTGTTTACCTAGAGAAGCCTTTAGGAATAGCAACAGATAATCAGACTGATTGCTAGAGGTTAAAGAAAAGTCTTTATGGCTTGATGCAGTCAGGATATGAGTGGAATCAATGTATTGTAAAGCAACTAGCTAAAATAGGATTTAAAGCTGGAATTGCTGATCCTTGTCTGTTTAGGAAAGAAACTGATGGTATTATGTCATTATTACTACTATTTACAGATGATATAGCTTTAATAATGAAAACTGAGAAAGAAGCTAATGATATCATTGAAATGTTAAAAACACAGTTCAAAATAAAACATCTTGGTGAGATAAAACAATATTTAAGTCTAAAAATTGACAAAACCAGAGAAGGCTATAAAATCTCACAGACTGAGAAAATCAACCAATTACTGAAAACTTATAAAATGGAACTGTGTAAGCCGGCAAAAACTCCAATTGGCCAAGAGTTTATCAAAAGTGATGAAAAAAGCCCAATATTTGATACAAATATTTATCAATCTCTGATTGGCAGTTTATCATATTGGTCTGGGCCAGATATATCATACTGTGTGAATCAGTTGGCAAAATATAATGGTGAACCTACTGAGAGGCATTGGCAAGCAGCAAAATGTATATTAAGGTATCTAAACCAAACAATGCATTATTCATTGTATCTAGAACCCAAAGATGAGTTAAGATTAAATGCATACATGGATGCAAGTTTTGCAACAGATATTACAACTCAAAAGTCAATATCAGGTATATGTGTATTCTTAGGGAAAGTACTGATAGGATGGAGATCTATTCATCAGAAACATTTGAGTTTGTCTTTGATAGAGACTGAATTTTCTTGTTTTCCATTGCTATATGGATTTGGTTGTTTATAAACAACTGCTACTAGATATGGGAATAAAAATACAAGAACCTATTATTATTTACGAAGAAAACCAGTCAACAATTCAAATGGCATCAAATATTGCTATTAAAATGAGGTCAAAGCATACAGATCTAAGATATCTGAATGTAAGGTAATGTGTTAGAAGTAAAATGATTGTTTTAGAGTATTGTATGTTTGAAAACAATATAGCAGATCATTTTACAAAAGCACAAGGCACTGTAAAGCATAAAATGTGAAGAATACGGGCTCAGACTGTAAGGTTGCATATATTGTCTACCAAAGGGGAGTATTGTTTTATCGTGGGCAAAGACGAGACAGAGGTGCTTGCATTTGTTAAAACACAGTCTTCTTTATTCTTAGTAATTGCCAGTTACTCCGAGCAACATAAGAAAGTTAACCGAAAAGAAAGCTCTTTATATTTTTTGCCCGGTGCATCTTAACCAATCAGAGAGCAGGATTTTCCCGCTCTCTGATTTCTTCCCGCCAAAGCTCCACTCCTTAACACTTCCTTATATGGATATATTACACTCCTCCCCTCCTAGAACAAGCTTAACCAATCAACTTGTGATGTAGTCACATAGGTAAACAGGGCATTGCCGGACCCTACTCTCTCCTGCAGCAGTGACCTATAAGGACGGGTCTGCTGCCACCTTTGGCCCAGCCCCCGGAACTTTGTTTCAGGCATGGCTGGACCCAACGCTGAGGAGGCATCGCTGGAACAATCCGGAGTTTCAGCTAAGTTCAGGGACTTGGGTTGGCAATGTCCCTTGGTCCCATTGGAGTTCCCCTCTGGTTTCTCCACTCGTTTATGGACCTGGTCCCAGTGTCTTTTCCACACTTGGCCATCCTGCACCTGTAATCGATAAGACCGTGGACCTGTAATAGCAGTTTTCTCCGGTACCCACAAAGGGCCCTCTGAGTAGTTTCTTGCGTATACTCTATCCCCAATTCCGAATTCTTTATGTTTGTTTATTTCATCGGAAACTTTTTCTTGAATATAGTCAGGGTGTATTCTATCCAATTTGTTTCTCAGCCTCCGGCCCATTAACAGCTCGGCCGGACTTTTCCCTGTTTTTGAATTGGGGGTGACATGTTGCACCAAAAGTAGTGCATCTATTTTGTGTTGCCAGTCCCCTTCCCCCATATGTTTCAAAGCACTTTTGGCCAACTTTACCATGATCTCCGCTTGACCATTGCTCTGATCGTGATATGGGGTGACAAGGGCATGTCTGATTCCTTGTTCAGCCAAATACATTTCAAAAGTGTTTGTGGTGAACTGAGGCCTGTTATCCGAGACCAGCACATCTTGGAACCCATGGGTGGCGAACAATCGCCTTAAAACCTTAATAGTGGCTTCAGAGGTAGTGGAACTCTTGCGTACAATTTCAAGCCACTTAGAAAAAGCATCCACAACTATTAGGAAGGTTTGACCCTGCATGGGCCCTGCAAAATCTATGTGGATGCGGGTCCATGGTCCCCACAGTGTTTCCCATTCCCTGAAAGGGGCAGCAGGGGGATTCGGTCTTGAATCCTGACACGGGGAACATGTAGCCACCCACTTTTCTATAGCCTCATCCATCTTAGACCACCAGGTGTAACTCCTGGCTAGCGCCTTCATTTTCATCACCCCTGGGTGCCCTTCATGCAACAGTAAATATCTCATTCCTTAATACAGTTGGAATTATTACCTGGTCCCCCCATAACACAACCCTTCAACAGGGATAGTTTGTGGCATCTCAGCCAGTATGGTCGTAGTTCATCTTTTACTGGCGAGTCTGGCCATCCCCTCCCCACCCAGCATGAAACTTGCGCCAACAGTTTGTCTTTGGATGTAGCTTTGCCAATGTCTGATGCAGTTAAAATGCTTGGGGCGAATTGTTCGATGAACAGGATAGCATCCGCAGGGGCAGGGTCCTCGACCGGGGTGGGCAATGGGCATCTGCTCAATGCGTCCGTGTGTGCCAGGGTCTTTCCGGGCCGATGTTGCAATGTGTATGCCGCCAAAAAACCCATCCACCTTGTAAAACGTGGCGACAGGATGGGGGGGTCGGTTTTTCTCACGCCAAAATGCCTAAGAGCGGTTTGTGGTCTGTTATAAGTGTAAAGTGTCTCTCATAGAGGTATTCGTGAAAACGCTTGACCCCAGCCACTAGAGCCAAAGCCTCTTTGTTGATTTGGCTGTATTTCCATTCGGCTGGGGCTAGTGTTCTAGAATAATATGCTATGAGGGCTTCCTTCCCATTAGGCAGTACATGGCTTAGGACAGCCCCCACCCCAAAAGGGGAAGCATCACAAGCTAAGGTTAACAGCAGAGTGGCATTGTATTGCACCAGCACCTGGTTAGATAGCAATAGATTTTTGACGGCCTGGAATGCCTTCTTTTTGGCCCCACACCCACATGGCCTTTTTTCCAATAAGTGGTGTAACGGTTCAGCCATGGAGGCTTTATGGGGCAAGAGTATGTTGTAAAAATTAAGTAGCACCAGAAATGCTTGCAGTTCAGCCTGATTTCTAGGCATGGGGGCGTTTTGCACCGCTTCTGTTTTAGATGTGGTCGGGTGTATGCCAGAGGCGTCTATGAGAAATCCCAGGAACTCAACCTGGGTTTCTCCTATTTGACATTTGTCCCATTTGAGGTGGAGGCCCGCATCCTGCAGCTTAGAAAAAATGTTCCGCAGTCTCAGTTCTAATTCGCTTTCTGATGAAGCTGATATTAATATATCATCAAAATATGGTACCACTCGCTAAAAGGACCCGCTAAAAGGCGCTAAATGACATTTTGGAATAACCCTGGGGCAACGCATACCCCGAATTGTAACCGGTTGCATTTAAATGCGCTCCAGTGTGTGATGATTGTTTGGGCTTCAGCTGTTTTAGCGCATACCGGTAATTGCTGGTATGCCTGAGCAAGGTCCAATTTCGCAAAGATTTTGCCCTTACCCAACTGGTGCAATAGATGCTGTACCATTGGCACAGGGTAAGCACTCTGTTTCATTGCCTTATTCAAGGTACACTTATAATCAGCACATACATGGACAGAACCATCTGGCTTTACAGGGGTCACTATTGGGGTCTCCCAGGTCACATGATCTACTGGTTCCAAGATGCCCTGTTTCAGTAATTTGTCAATTTGTTCATCTATTTTGCTCTTAAGGGCAAAAGGAACCCGCCTGGGTTTGAATCTTATTGGGTTGACGTTTGGGTATAAATTAAGTGAAATGGGTTTCCCTCTATACTTGCCCAACCCATTGGCAAACCATTCTGCAAATTCTTCCAGCAGTCTGTCGATTCTCTCTGTTGACACTGCCAGGCGGATCTTGTTCACTTCCCCGATGTGAAGTCCCAGGGCTCGGAACCATTCGAGCCCCAATAAGCTGGGTGATGACAGTCCCTCAATGACAGTCAGCTCTAATGGTCTTTTGAACTTTTTGAATTCTACTTGGACAGTCTTCCTTCCTACGACAGGGATTCGCTTCCCTTGGTAGTCGTTTATGATTGATGTCTGTGGCTTCAGGTGTTTCTTCTGTATGTGCGGCAGCATGTGTTGCAATGTTCTCCATGCGATTATTGTCAGGGTTGATCCTGTGTCCACTTCCATCTTGCATGGACTTCCCTCGATCCTAATTGTCACTTTTATTTTCTTGGCGCCTTGTTTATTGTTCAGGCAGACTCGAATATGGTTTGTTTTTTGTTTGGATCTCCAATTACTTTTTTTCCTATTGAAGTCTCCCTCAGTCTCTCGTGTCTTGCTGGGGTGCCTTTCGGATAGGGCTGCTGGCATGCTCGCGCAACACACCCGTGCCAAGTGTCCCTTCTTTTCGCAACGGTTGCATATTGCGTCTTTAAACCTGCAGTCTGTGCGGGAATGTTTCCCCCCACATCCAGAGCAGACCCCTCCGTCCCAGCACTTCGCTGGTTGCTTGGTATCTGTTTGATGAACTTCTTCTTCTCCACTCTGGTCATCGCTGCTCTCTTTGCTCAATCTGTGCACATTTCCCACTCTTTTTGGTTTTGGTGGGCTTTTGTTTCCTGCCATTTTCTGTTGGCGTCTAATCAATGCCGCTGACTTCCGTGAGCACTCAGCAGCTCTTGCGATGGTGACAGCCATTGGCCATGTTAGATTTGGTTTGGCCAACAACTTCTGCTGGAGGTTGAGGTCTCGCACCCCACAAACCAATCAGTCAGTTAGTCTGTCCTCTAAGTCATTGAATTTGCATTGTTCGGCAGCCATGCGTAGCTCAGCAATGTAGTCATTTACCGATTCTCCTTCTCTTTGGCTTCGTTTGTTGAACTGGTGTCTCAGCACTGTTCGAGAAGGAGCTGGCTCGAAATGTTCTTTTAACATTGCTTGCAGTTTTGCCCACGGTATTGAATCAACAGGAACGGGAGATGCGAGGGCTTTTGCGAGGCGAAGCACTCTCTTCCCACAATAGCCTATGAACATAACCCACTTCTGCTCATCACTCAGCTCTCCCAAGTTGTTTGCTACTAGGAAACTGCGGAATCTGATCATAAACGATTCCCAGTCTTCGGTGCTGGGATCAAACGGAGCTGGGGGGGCATGGGCTGCCATTCCTCTGCTGATCTTCTGGAGCTTGTTCTAGTTAAATGCCCTTCATTGTCTCTGGATCCCACCTTCGTCACCAGTGTTTTATCGTGGGCAAAGATGAGACAGAGGCGCTTGCGTTTGTTAAAACACAGTCTTCTTTATTCTTAGTAATTGCCAGTCACTCCGAGCAAGATAAGAAAATTAACTGAAAAGACAGCTCTTTATACTTTTTGCCTGGCACATCTTAACTAATCAGAGAGCAGGATTTTCCCGCTCTCTGATTTCTTCCCGCCAAAGCTCCACTCCTTAACACTTCCTTATATGGATATACTACAAGTATGTTAGGACTGACTGACTTTACTGTGTATGAATTTGCTGCACACTTGTTCTCCTAATGGGGGACTATCCTTAACATATATCAACTTGAAGATATGTTTCTGCAATTTCATATGTAAGAAGAAACATGTTTTATCACTTCCAGATTAACTTGGAAATAAAATTGATAGATCTGGAACTAATGTGAAATTAAATGAATATTCTCCCTGACAGCATACAGGAAGACTTTTTCCAAGCAGAATTGTTCTGCTGAATTTGAACTTTTTTCAGGCACCATGTTTTGGATAAAACAAATAACATTTTTGTCTGTGTGGCAAACTGCTTTGGGGTTGATTTCATTAGGTCCCCAAACAACTTCACCTGGCTTTGTGAGCATTAGGTAAATGGTTTTATCAAGCATCAGTTTTATTCTGCAATACATTTTCATGTAGTGACAAATAATATTGTGCTTCTCTATACAATAGAATAGGTCATGTTTTTAAGATCTCTTTAAATTTTTGTTTTTGTATCCCTATCCCTTCATTTTAACCAATACCCAATTCCATTTTTGGCTTGCCTCTCATATATTTTATGGACAATCCCATAGTAATGTAATCAGAAATGTATCACTTATTTTTAAAAATGTTTAGTCCTATAGTCTTCTTTTCTGTTCTTAACAGTGATTTTATGGGAGTAAGGAAGGCCACTTTAGGTACACTACTTAGAAGTCAAAAACAAGTACATTTTCTAAAACCTTGACATCTATTAGGTGTTGAAGTAATGAATGAAATCTTATCAGCATCAAACCTCAGTAAAAAAAAAAAAGAATGATCTGGTTGTGGAAGGAAAAAGAGGATGATGTTTGATTTAGGACAAAACTAATTATAAGCTTAGTTTAACCTTTAGCAATGTTTGAACTAGTTCATAATTAGCTTTCCAGTTTATTCTTCCCAGCTGTCTAACTCTAAATTTAGCCTAACTGATTACATTCTATGACTCCTATATCATTAAGTATTTTAGTATATCATCCTAGAGATTAAATGGGACAGGAGGTATAACTGCAACCCTACATTTGTAAATAAGTAGTTACAAATACTTTATACCACATAAACTTTATACCACATAAAGATAACAGCAGACATATTCTGGGCACGTCCAAGCTATAGCTAAGGCATGTCTTGTGCTTTCCATTTAAAAATGTTCCAATTTATATGCAGAAAATTTCATGTTGGAACTTGATGGACAGATTAAGTTCTAGAGACAGGCTAAGCATATGAAAGTATAAGTGACATGAAAATATAGGTCCATGGATTGAGGCTATGATTGAAGGGAATTTGTATCTAATGGAACATTTTTCAATTATGCCAATAAAGTACGAAAGGAACAGAGAGACCTGACTTGCATATCTGTGAGGGAATCTCGTCTTGACCATAAGTTCTGGGAGGCAGAGCGAACCCGGTCGGTCTCAGTCCCATTCTTCTTCTTCTATGAGGGGAGGGGGCCTTGAAATCCCCTTTTTCATCCTCTCCCTCCCTGGCTTCTCCCTATTCCACCTCAGAAGTTATTCACAAACCCACCTCTTTCTTCTCCTCGTCTTTCCTCCTTTTCCTTTTCTGGGCACTCATCTTTCCAGTGTCCATGTCTCTTACATATGGCACATTGGTTGCGTCCTAAACCCACTCCATTACCTCTGCCTCAACTATTTCCCCTTTTTCCTGGCATCCCCATCATAGCAGCAACTAGCAATTGAGCCCACTTCAGTCTTTTCCCTATTGACAAAGGCTTTTCGGGATACCTCCATTAGTTCACTCATAGGCTTTCTCAAGGCTCCCTTTGTAACTTCCTTTGTATATCAGGGGCATTTTGGGATATAAAAGCCATATTAAGTATTCTGGCATTTGCTGGTTCTGTGGGATTGATAGGAGTATACATCTGGTAAGCCTCAATCAGCCGAGTATAGAAGACTTCCAGACTCTCTGTGGCTTTCTGCATCACCAAATATGGTTTAGACATATTTACAGCTGGCTTTCCTGCTGCACAGACTGCCTGAACCACTAAATTCTGATAAGCACGGATTTCCTGCAAATGGGTATAAAGGGTCCACTTAGGGCCTTTCGTAGGGAAGCATTCTTCCACATATTCTCCCAGAATTTGAAGTTGGGGCAGATCAGGCTTCAAAATCTTTGATACTGCAATCCTGAGCTTTTCTCTTTTCTCAGGATTAAAACAAAGTCCCCATTAATTGCTAGAGAGCCATCTAAGTGGAGTTATAGGTGTCCACAATGGTCTTTACTAAATCTGCTACTTCTTTTGGCTTTTCACTAAAAGGACCATAATGGGATTTCCAATTAAGGAAGTCTAAAGTAGTAAAAGGTACATGAAGTAGTAAAAGGTACGATCAGTTGATCAATCTGCCTTACTTTTTAACATGGGGAATATCATTTCTAAGCACCACATGGCCCCTGAAGATATTGAAGAGTCCCCTCTATCTGTAAAGCCCAATGCCACGGAACTCCCCCCTTTGAAAGTATGGAGGCACATATGGTGGTGGATGTGGCAGTTCTTCTAGACTGCTGAGCAAAACTTGTGCAACCTCTTTTTTTCTTCTGGCTTGGTATAGTACGTGAGACTAGAAGCTTACACTGTTCCATTTTATACTTTTGAACCTATGGTGGTGGTTGCTTAAGAATCCCTAGCCATACATCTATGTAAGGTGCCTGGTCTGGGTGTCCTAATGTAGGGTGGAACATTCTCTGATGTACCTTCAAAGCTATAGAAAGATCAAATGTTCCTACATCTGGCCAGTCTACTTTAAAACTTGGCCAGTCTATTTCACAAAAATTCTTTAGCTTTCTTCTACTCCACTCAATACCATAGTCCTGAGTTACATAAGCATCACTAAAATGTTTTAGCATACATCCTAGTGGGGTAAGGGGCACACTTTCACCACCTCCCATGATCCTCCCAGGGTACCAGACAAGACAATCAAGGAAAAGGGGTGTGTGACAAAGATAAGGGGTCCTCTGTCTCAGGAAGACAATAAGGTTCCTTTTCCAGACATACATGTCCAACCCAGGGAGCCAGATGATCACGGTCTCTGATGGGAACTGCGAATGCCACTCACTTCCTACTGGCCCAGGGTGCTGGACACTCACAGTCACCATTGGGAACCGCAGTAGTCACACACTTCACACACTCCTGAGAGACGTCCTCCCACCTTTTACCAAAAAGAGAGGGTGATCAGTCCTCTCCGCCAGTCCCTGTTTACAGGGAGGGCTATTCCATACCCAATATACTTGCCTGCAGGCTGGGTTCCTTTCCTCTGGCCAGCTGAAAGAATGTCTTGATCTCCTTTCCCTTCACCAGTGGTTCTTGGAGATGTCAACTGCCACTGCCGGAGCCCTGTGTTGTCTAGGAAATCCCTTGGAACAAAACGTCCGATGGCGCCTGGGAAGTTCCTCTAACCACACAAGCCACTGGCACTGGGGTGGGCCCCCCAGAGAGCCCCAAAACTCATTGTCTCCCCGTATGGGCCACCATAAAATGTTGCAGAAACTTGTTGTTCAGAAAAACAAGACCACAAAGGAGATGGAGAAACAAAGTTTATTGTGCACAAGTGGCTCAGAGTATTCACATGCCAAATTCTGAGCAGTCGGGTGACACCCAGATTAGGTTTTTATACCCCCAGCCCCCCTTAGCCACAATTCTGCAGCACAGCATAAAAAGAGAAAGTTTTATCCGTATCTTACACCATCTTACAACATCTGTTATTTTCAGTGACCTGTCCTTGAGGAGACATTTTGTAAAGTAGGGCATAGGTGGCTAAGCTCACACTTTGTTCCATTCCTCACTTAGTTCAAGCTTGCTACATAGTTGAACTTCCCTTTTGCTTGAATATTAAGAATGTGCTTTTAATATGGAAATATATATTTCTCCTATTAATTACTAATATATGTTTAGGGTACTTTTCCCATCTGCCTCAGTAATGGATCAGCAGTTGGTCAGGCCTGTCTCGGAGCTTTCTGTCCACCCAGCAGAATTCCCAGATGTAATTTTTGGGGTGATGGCCTTTTTGCTTTATCACTTTTATCTCCACTTCTGCTTCCTCCTACTGAGCAGTATCTTCGAAGTAGTCACTCAACCCTTGCACAAACTCATGGAAGTCGTCAAGCTCAGGCACCTCTTGATTATTCAGTTCAGTGACCCATTCTGCTGCCTCCCCATTGTTCATTCCCTCAGCAATCACCGCCATTTCTGGTATATAAATAAATAAATTTCCTGCTCAGTGGCATAACAATGTCCATACGCAATGAAGTGTATTTGGATGCAGTTTAGGAAATAGGCCAGCTTTGAGGGGGTCCCATCGAACTTCACCTTGAAGGGGGAGGTCTCAGCAGTGCAAGCAGCACCCATTGCACCAGTTGGGCCTATGCAGCTGGTGGCTGCAGCACCTGGGGTGGTGCCAGCTGTGGTGGTGCCCAGTCTGGTTGTGCAGGCACCCATTGGCACTGAACCCATCCCTGTCCCTGGTAAGAGGCCCAACCTGGCAGAATCTGCACTGCGGATGGGAGTCAGGGCATCTGCTGCAGACTCAAGGCACCTGCCCCAGGCAGCGGGCCTGCTGAGGCCACTTGTGATCCTGGACTGCCTCCAGTGGCTGCCGCTGCTGGCGAGCCAGGCTGGGATGCTCCTTGGAGGGTTCTGGACCCTGCCCAGTGTTATGCTGCCCCAGCCATCACTCCCACACTTGCCTGAGTTGTGAAGGAGAACTTTGGTGAGGGGAGTACCCATCCAGATGCTGGTCCAGCATGGCCTTGGGAAGCGCTTCCCACATACAGGCACTCCAATTGCTCCTGAAGGCTTCCCATCGACTCAGCATGGGCAGAGGTCAGGATGGCATGGATTCTCAGCTCCATTGCTTCCAAGCTTGGCTTCTCCCTTCAGCCCGATGTCAGGTGAGGCAGGGAGTGAATCCCGGCCTCTGGGGCACTCTGCAGCCCCTGAATTGCTATTACTCCAGTGATCGGATTTGGCTCTTCCTGAACACTCAACCAACTGTGCTTTGGGTCGAGCCCCCTATAGAAGTTCAGGCCCTGTGCCTGTTGCTCCTACGATGGTGGTCAACATTGTCTCCATCAGGCTGGCAGACTGGTTGAAGACTGCCGAAGCTGCTCCCATAGGTGAACCTGTCACAGCAGGTTTTTTTCTTTCATCTTCCTTGAGCTCCTTCACAACCCAAAGTTTCAGAAGAGCACCCAGGTCTCAAGATTCTGGCTGCCATTGCTGGCAGATTTTTCTTTTTGCGGGATTCAGGATAATGTCAGGACAACATCAGCAATGCAATCAGAATTCCAAAGAAATGAAAGTCCATAGAATAAGATTTTATTGAAGACATTGTTCTGGTACTGTCTGGAGAAATCCTGAATCTAAAATTCCCAGGCTTTCTCCACCCAAGTAAAACTGAAAGTTCCACCTAACTATCTATCACATGTTAATTTCTCACCAACCCTTTCAAAGAAAGCTCCAATGTTTCCTTCAGGCCTTCCCATCACAGGTGTTCGCAGCCCGGAGAAACTTTCCCATGAGAACTATGCTAAAAGAATGTAGACTAGATAACAACCCCAAGTCGGTTCTATCAACCTCCACTCCTCCAACCCAGCAGCCTTGCAGAATTAAGAAAAAATGTGTCAAAGCTAAAAGGCCCCATACAATATGCAAAGCAATGGCTAATATTGTTCAGCAAAAAAGCCCAGTCCAAAATGTCCTTTTAGGAAGTGTATGCCATTCATTGGGCATTACTGTCTTGGAAGCACTTCCTCAAGGGCAGCAAAATACCCTTCCAGGTGTGGACTGATCACAAAAACCTAGAAACATTGAGAAATCTGAGGAAACTGTCCCCCAAACAAATGCGATGGACCCAATACTTCAAACATTTCAATTTCAAGCTGAAACACATCCCGGGGGGGGGGGGGACATCCTAGCAGACACACTGTCCCAGAAACCGCAGTTCAACAGCCAGAGGGAGGAAATTATCCAACTGGTCAATTATCCCCTTGCAGTCAGTAGCTCAAGTGACCACGGGGGCCCAGAACTGAAAGCGCTCTCCTGGTGACCCGCACCCACTGACAAATGACATCATTTCAGGGTTGAGCACAGATCCTTGGTTCCTCAACAACAAGGATTTCCTCATAATCCGTGATGGTCTAGCATGGAAGGGCACCAAAATTTACGTCCCAACCAGTCTAAGCGTCAAAATCCTGGAGCAGTGCTGTCAGGGTTCCACACAACATCAGCAATGCAACCAGAACTCCAAAAAGACGAAGTCCAAGGAATAAGATTTTATTGAAGACTTTGTTCTGGTATGGTCTGTAGAAATCCTGAATCTTTAGATTTCCTGGGCTTTCTCCACCCAATTTCTCCACCCAATTTCCTGGGCTTTCTCCACCCAAGTAAAACTGAAAGTTCCACCCCGCTAATTATCACATGTTAAATTCTCTCCAACCATTTCAAAAAGAGATCCAATGACCCCATAAGACACTTCCCCTTTTTAATAACAACGCCTCTCGAATTTTAGATGTATGTTTTTTTATGTTATCTATGTTTTCTTTGTGTATGTGTTTCAAAATAAAAAATCTTTTCAAAAAAATAAAAGACACTTCCCCTCACAGGTGTGAAATGTCCGGGGAAAGTTCTCATGAGAACCAGACCTAAAAGAATGAAAACAGTTGCCACTTCCAACTTCCCCTTCACCCTCTCAGCGACCTTGCAATAGAAAAAGAGAAAATGTGTCAAATCTAAAAGGCCCTAAATTTTACTGTAGACAATGGCCAATATCTTTCAGCAGAAATCCCCCCCAAGAAAATGTCCTTTTGGATTCTGACAGGTGCCATGACGCGAAAACGGCTGGCCATCTCAGCTTTCTAAAAACCCTCCATTTAGTGTGCAATCAATTTTGGTGGCTGCACCTAAAAACGGAGGTGGAAGACTATGTAAAAAGTTGTGTAATCTGTGCCACCATGAAAGGAAGACCCAGAAGGCCGCCTGGCCTCCTGCAAACCATGGCCGAGTCTTTGCACCCATGGGAAGAGATCGGCAAGGACTTCATCATAGATCTTCCTGCCAGTGATGGGAAAATGGTCATCAAGACTGTCATTGACCTGTTTTCGAAGCAAGCCCATTTTGTGGCATATTCTGGACTTCCATTGGTGAAAAAGTTAGCCAAGATGTTTATCCAGCATGTTTATTGGCTACATGGAGCCCCAAAGCAAGTGATCTCTGATCGAGGAGTGCAGTTCACCATGAAGTTTTGGAGGCAGTTCTTAAAGTCAATAGGATCCACTCAAGGCCTGAGCTCTGGGTTTCATCCATCTACGAATGGGGTCGCAGAACACGCAAATGCTGTGGTAGAGCAATACTTGAGATTCTACATGGACTACCAGCAGAGCAACTGGTCAGACCTTCTGCCTTTCACTGAACTTGCCTACAACAGTGCCATCCACAGCAGCATGGGTCTAATGCCATTTCAAATAACTAGCAGGGTGGACTTTGTCCCGGTGCCAGAACTGCCACAAGAAACCCCCTCATCTATGTCCTCACAGGAGTGGATAGACTTTGTGAGGGAGGGTTGGGAGAAGACTAAAGTGGCATTGAAGAAATCAGCAAAGGCATACAAAAAGCAAGTGGACAAACATCTGTCCAACCCAACCCAACCCCCTTCAGAGTGGGGGAACAAGTGTATCTGTCAACAAAGTATCTAAAACTCAAGATACCCAGCAAGAAATTGGGCCCGAAGTTCCTGAGACCATTTCCAATAGTGAAGATAATAAATCCAGTCACTGTGCAGCTCAGCCTCCCTAAATTGCTAGGTAAAGTGTATCCAGTGTTCCACAGCAGTCTGCTCAAACATCGGGTGGAATCTCAGACAGACCTCGAGCCCCTGCACCCACTAGCCCTAATGGTCCAAGGGCAAAGGCATTATGATGTAAAGAAGATTTTAGACTCCAAGATATTGTGGGGAGTCTTAATGTATTTAGTTCAGTGGAAGGTATACCCCCTATCAGAAGCTTCTTGAGTTAAGAGCCACAATATCAATGCAGATAGATTAATTAAGAAGTTCCATGAGGAGTTCCTTCACAAGCCAAAGGGCCCTCCTGGGGTGGGGGAAGGGTGGTTGATTTCCTTGGGAGAGAGACTGCTGATTGACTTTCCTTGTGTTGCAGTAAAACACCTTTTGTTGAAGTGGGGGCAGCCTGTCAAGTCTAAAAGGACATTTTGAACTGGGGCAAAAAAGCTGAACAGTATTAGCCATTGGTTTGCATATTATATGGGGCCTTTTAGCTTTGACACATTTTTCTTAATTCTGCAAGGCTGCTGGGTTGGAGGAGTGGAGGTTGATAGAACCGACTCATGGTTGTTATCTAGTCTACATTCTTTTAGCATAGTTCTCATGGGAAAGTTTCTCCGGGCTGCGAACACCTGTGATGGGAAGGCCTGAAAGAAATGTTGGAACTTTCTTTGAAAGGGTTGGTGAGAAATTAGCATGTGATAGTTAGTGGGGTGGAACTTTCAGTTTTACTTGGGTGGAGAAAGCCTGGGAATTTTAGATTCAGGATTTCTCCAGACCGTACAATGTCTTCAATAAAATCTTATTCTATGGACTTTCATTTCTTTGGAATTCTGATTGCATTGTTGTGTGGAACCCTGACAATGTGTTTTAGACTTCCTGACATAGCAGTAGCTGCCATTTTGAGAACATGACATGGATGCTCTTATCAAATGACTGTTACATGAAGGCCTTTTTGGCACTTAGAAAAATTTAATGAAAGGAAGACCATGCTGCTGGATGCTCATGGCTTGCTTTGCAGCTCAGCAGAAATTCTGCCATATAATCTTATAATAGGCACTTACTATACTGTCTTGATTCTGCTGAAGTCATTATAAGCCTCATCTTTAATCCTTATATTTATCTTTGTAAAGGTACTGAGGAACTTACATTTAAAACTTTGTTACTAGAAATAGTATGAGAAATAAATGCTTAAGTGCTTTTCAAGGAAAAGTTTGCAAATATATTTAATGGTGATGCTAAAATCATATAATACTGTATATGGCAAACTATTCTACATATGTCTATGCAAGTTAATGAAACTTTGGATAAGAAAAAGAAATTTGGTTGTAGCATATAGTGTTTGAAAAAGTTCTGGAATGAAGATGTTATCGTTACATCTTTCAATGGATAAATAAAAAGAGCCTGAATTAGCGCCATTTGTTTTTCCTTTTTTGTGATCCTTTTACTTATCAGTTAAAGATCCATTTTGAGAAATACAATAATCTGTTATACAAACTTTTAAATCTCCCTTTCCCTTAATGTTCATGATAAAACTCCACCTGTAATGCAGATGTGACACCAGATCAGAGGTGAAATTCAGCAGGTTCTAGCAGGTTCGCTAGAACTGGTAGTAAATTTTCTAAGCAGTTTGGAGAACCAGGTGTTAGAAGAAATCTCCTTTAGTTTTTTTCCACTTTACAAGATTAATCCTGTAAGGAAGGCAGGAAAAAAAATATTGTGGCGTTGTTTGTAGCCTAATCTTTATTGTCCAGTTTACAGAAACTGCCCACTCAGTCACATGACCTCCCCAGCCATGCTCACCAAGCCACGCCCACAGAACTGGTAATAAAAAAATTGAATTCTACCACTGCACCAGATTACTTCATTGAAATGAAATTGTTTTTATTTTATAATGCCACTTTGAGGTCACTGCTTCAAAGCAGCTTCTCCTTTAGAATAATATTAAAAAGAAGGTCTCATAGAATTTGATTGATAGTCACAAATAAAGGACCTAGTGCTATAGTTCATTAACTTTTCAGATTTCAGATTTAAGTTCTATTTAGATATAATTGAGCAGAGGCTACTTTCCTTCCCCCCACCACTTTTCTTCCTTTTTCTATGCTTACAATGTTTAGAAATTCTCTGTAATCCAAAAGGATTCATTCAAAGGCATTTTTGTGTTTGTGAAATGTTTATTCAGTTCATAGCAGGATTAATTTACCCTTTGTATGGAGACATTCATGAGTGTGCTAAATTGAGTCACAGTTCCAACAGGGTGACTCTAGGAGCCTGTGGCAAGGTCTGAGAACAATAACAGACTACAAACCTCAAAAACCCAGCAAGATGACTGCAGATGTGTCCCTAGCAGATGAACTTAACATCTTCTACACCTGCTTTGAAACTGCAGCAAATGGCACCAACGGCACTAGCAAAGGGGACACCAGCAATGCCAAGAGCTGCAGCCAAGAAAGGTATGCCATCACCAGAAACGCACCCACCATCTCGGAACACAAAGTGTGGAGAGCCTTCAGGAGGGTGAATACCAGGAAAGCAGCAGGACCAGATGGAATCTCAGGCCACATCCTCAAATCCTGCACAGACCAACTGGCACCGGTGTTCAGGGAAATATTCAACCTCTCTTTACTCCAATTAACAATCCGTACATGTTTCAAAGAGTCTACCATCATCCCCATCCCCAAGAAACCACATCCTACAACCCTCAATGACTATTGCCCATAGCCCTAACCTCCACAGTGATGAACTGCTTTGAGTGTCTAGTCAAAGACCTCATCACTTCCTCACTACCGGAAACTCTGGACCCCCTACAGTTCACCTATCACCATAACCGCTCAACCGACAACACCATCTCCCACCTCCTCCACACCTTACTCACTCACCTGGACACCGGAAAAGGAAACTACATCAAAATTCTCTTTGTGGACTACAGTTCAGCATTCAACACAATAATTCCCTCCACACTCACCAGCAAGCTGAAGCACCTGGGCCTCAGCCCACTCCTATGTCGGTGGATCTCCAACTTTCTAACTGGGAGACCACAGGCAGTAAGGATGGATGGCCATGTCTCAAAGTCACTCACCCTCAGCATCGGAGGACCCCAGGGCTGTGTTCTGAGCCCCCTGCTATATTCCCTATACATGTCTGACTGCACGGCAACTACAGACTCCACCACCATCATCAAATTTGCTGACAACACCATCATGGTGGGCCTGATCTCCAACAACAAAAAGACGGTCTATCTAGACGAGATGAAGAACCTGGAGAACTGGTGTCAGGAAAACAACCTCCTCCTCAATGTCAGCAAGACAAAGGGGCTGATAGTGGACTATAGTACAAAGCAGAAAAGATCATACCAGACCCCTGTCATCAACAAGAGCCCAGTGGAGAGAGTGGACTGCTTCAAATATCTAGGCATCCACATCTCACAGAATGTGAAATTGATCCAACACATTGACACTGTGGTGAGAAAGATCCGGCAGCTGTCCACCTTAGACAACTGAGAGACTTCAGACTGCCCCCCAAAGTGCTCAGGAACTTCTACGTCTGCACAGTAGAAAGCATCCTGACAGGCAACATCACCATCTGGTTTGGAAACAGCATACATGACAGGCAAGCCCTACAGAGGGTGGTGCACATAGCAGAGTGCATCATCCACACCAAGCTCCCTGAACTACACTCCATATATGACATACGATGCCAAACCACAGCCAGGAAGATAATGATGGACCCCAGCCACCCCAACAATGGACTATTTGCCATGATGTGGTCAGGAAGACACCTGCGCTCCTTGATTGCATTTCGTACCATGTATGACTATGTATGTGATGAATAAAATTTGATTTGATTTGATTTGAGAGATGCAAAAATATTCTTACACTTGCATTAATTTGCTATTTGCATATAGGTTACATTATAAAATAGCTATTAAAATAATAAAATCATATTATCACAGATTTCACTGAATTTCAGTGAAATTAATTTACAAATCTCTTATCCAACATTTTTGAATGGTCAATGGCCAGCAATATCAGAATGGTCATAAATTTAACATTTAAATAGGATTGAGGTGATCATCAAAATTATGATCAACTGAATCCTATTTAAACCTTAAATTTCTTTTTTATATATGATTTTTATTGGTTTTTCAAAATATAAAATAAAAATAAAAAAGTAGTGGAAAATTAAGAAGAGAGGGAGGGAAAAGAAAAGAAATATAATGTAAAGGGAGAAAAGGAAAGAAAAAGGCAACAACTTCCAACTCTCTTTAGCACACTAGAATATAACAAATTTACAACCACAACTTTTTGCTTTTACAGAACAGTATGTACAAGTTATTTCTATAACAATAAGCCTATCTAGTTGACGAAAACAAAATCAAGGTTTCATAAACCTTAAATTTCTGACTATTCAGATATTGATGGTTTTTTCTGCGGATTTTTCTCCTTCCTCATGAGTCAATTACAGTCAGAGATGATTGGGCAGAAGAAGTCCTTTCCATGGTCTTTTCCATGGCCCTATTCCATGGCCCATGGGGTGCTGCAGAAGTCATTGGGTTTTTTTCCTCCTATTTAAGATCAACATACACCACTGGGTAAGCTCATCCATCACTGTGGATTATACTGTGAT
>JAEANM010001263.1:5470-28856 GCA_017656035.1 Myanophis thanlyinensis
ACACACACACACACATATTTATTTAGTCAGTTAATCAATGTATACTGCTGTCCATCTGATGAAAGAGTAACTCTGGAGATTGAACAGCAAAACTATGAAATAGTAATATAAAAAAACAATTTTTATGCATGAAATACCAGAACTGTGAATCAAGATCAATATAAACTTGATTGGATAAGAGATGGAATACCAAGACTGAACATTGACATTCTGATGCTATAATTGCTATTGACGAACAGGAAGAACTACATAACCATTTTCATCTTTATTAAGGCTTATCAGGAAAAAGTAGTCTCTATATGTTAAAATCTTCTACCGGAATTTGGTTTGGATAATCTCTAAAGAGGACTGAATATATGAGGATTACCTATATGCTAATGCCTCTCAGTAAGGATGAAAATGTTGACATAGTGACTTCTACTGGTCAGTAGTAATAATAAAATCTGTAAAATCTTTATAAACCCGTAAGTGGGGAGAATTGAGTCTTTTAGCATGAGGCCTAGACACATAAGAATAGTAAGGTCTCTAATCTGACACTGTGTAAGGAAGGAAATCTGTTGATGTTCTAGGAGTTAGTAGATTCAAAGCAGATCTGTTGATTAAAAACCATAAAAGAAATAGTGTAGCTATTGACAAAATGGTGTCAATCAGTGACTGAAGTGTCTTCTAACAACCCAAAAAATGCCTCCACCCATGAATATCACCAAATGGCCACAACAAAATTTAATTGGCAATATGATGTCCAAGCAAAAATGGAGAGACATTAAGTCAACAAAAACATGAACATCTTGAAAAAATACAGCTTAAGCTAAAATAAAAACATCTGACCAACAAGCTATATTCTTAGTAATAGTCCATGTGGTTATATGGTGAATGAACATAAAGAATAGATTTAACTGACTGAATTTGACATGGAATTCATGAAGCATAGAAAGTTGAAATGGTAGTATAAACAGACAGCATAAGTACATAGAACTATATAAAACAAAATACAAATTGGTGGTACACATGAAGATTTCAAAACAACTAGAGCTAGATAGGAAAATGAAGTTAGTCTCTAGAAAATATTGCTAAGAATAAGCAGATGTTGAAATATCATTGTTGGGAATAGTGTTAGCAACAGGAAATATTGTATTTTAATAGTAACATGACCCAATGATTTCTCAGTTGAGGTTAGGAAAATTTATATTCATAATAATAAAAAACCAACCATTTATGTTATGATTCCATGGTGTTGGCTCATGTGAATAAAATTGGAACTAGTTATTTCTACAGTGTCTAGAAACTTAATTATTTAATCCTTTATTCACTAAAATTTTCAAAGTTACTGATCCTTTTAACTTTACCTCATGATGCTTTAATTATTCAGCCACTGTAAAAGCAAATACTGCAGTCTTCATTGTTATATGTATACTCATCTGGAAGTGCTACTTAAGTATCTGAAGCAAATCTATTTTAGGGAATCATAGTTGGCACAAAAATTTTCTATTCCCTTCTGTATCTTATATTCTGTGTAATGAATTTATTATTATTTCTATGTTCCCTGATAATCAGGAATACTTGATTTCCTGAGAAGCTCTGGGAAATAAAGTGGCAAATAAAGTTTATCCTTGAAAAAGCTGGGAGCAAATCTCATCAGACACATGAGGGTTCTCATAAAAACCCAAGATTAAGGTCTACAATAGAATTCTTTATTGGCCAAGTTTGATTGTACACACAAGGAATTTGTCTTTGGTGCATATGCTCTCAGTATATGTAAAAAGAAAAGGTACATTCGTCAAGAATCATAAGATATAACACTTAATGATAGTCATAGGTACATATAAGCAATCAAATCATACTAGGAAACAATATAAATTGTAAGGATACAAGCAACAAAGTTATAATCATACATGATAGGTAATAGGAATGATGAGAAGAATAGTAATACAGACTTATTAAATAGTTTTGACAGTGATGAGGGAATTATTTGTTCAGCAGAGTGATGGCATTAGGGAAAAACTGTGTCTAGTTGTTCTAGACATCTATAGTTGTTTTAGACAGCTATAGCATCGTTTTGAGGGTAGGAATAGAAACTTTATGTCCAGGATGTGAGTGGCCTATAAATATTTTCACAGCCCTCTCTTTGACTCATGCAGCATACAGGTCCTCAATTGAAGGCAGGTTGGTACTAATAGTTTTTTCTGCAGTTCTTATTATCAATCTACGTTGTGATGATGAGGGGCATCTTTACACTGGAGATTTTAAACAAGCATGTGTTCCAGGAGTGCCAACACAAATCTATAATTAATCACTGGTCAGACCATTTATTAAGTAATCTTTGAAATAAAGTAAAAAGTCAATCAAATAAAGTGGTTGAGAGAAAGTACTATTATGGGAAATATAGTACAAATATCTAAAACCAAAAAACAGTCAAATATCAAACAATTTGAGAGAGAGAGAGAGGCAAAGATTTCAGAGAGTGGCATATTTATTTTAATGATAGAAAAGCAGGAACTTCAGGGAGTAACGTATTTAATTCAGAGTTTGGAAAGCGACAAACTGAACTAAAGAATGTCCTGGAATCCAAAGAGTAGCACACTGCGTGCAGAATGAGATGTATGGAGTATGGAGATAAGAAAATGGCATGGGAAATGATTGATGGATTACGTGCCATCAGCTCATATCAACTACAGGTATATAAAGATAATATTTGACTTACAACCAAAATTGGGAAAAGAATTTCTATTGCTAAGTGATGCAGTTATAAAGCAAAACATCAAATAACACTTGCTGTTTCCATCATTAACTGACAATCATGAGTCGTTAAGTGACTACCCCCAATCCAAGCTATTCTCACTTTAGTCCTTCCCAGTCCCAAGTTTTAGAAAGGTAAGGGACTGTCTTCTTCCTCCACCTGTGTATCTCTTCCTATCTATGCACTTTGGCTCCCTGTCTCCCTGAGCTCATTCAGTGCCAAGACATCCACACCCAACCCAGGGCCCTAAAAAAAGTGGAAGCAAGCAAGAAGCAGTTCTAGATCCAAAACAGACTAGAAAGCCTAGTTCTGCAGGACAAAAGGACTTCTTGGGGCAATGGGCAAGATTGAACATGCCTAATCAGTAGTGGGACCAAGAAGGTGTTGAAGTTCAGCTGGAACAATGGAATGCAGAGTAGCAGGGACAATAAAGTATAGATGGAGGAGTTGGTGGGTTGCGGTAGATGTAACAAACCAAGATTCTCAGTTGTTGATAATAACAATGTCCGGATTGCTATATCTTGGTCATGTGATAGCTCATAACTATTGCTTAACAATGGAAATTCTTGTTCCAGCTTCGGTCGTAAATCGAGGATTACCTTTTTGTAGTTGATAAGAGCTGATGGCACATAATGCATCAATCATTTCCCATGCCCTCATTTCCCATGACATTTTCTTAAATCTCATTTTACACTCAGTGTGTTATCCTTTGGACTCTAGGCCATTTTCCTCTTGAAATCAGTTTGTTGCTCTTCAAATTCTGAATTAAGTATGTTACTCCCTGAAGCTCCTGCTTTTTTCTATTAAAATAAATATGCTTTCTGAAATCTTTGCCTCTCCGTCAAATTAGTATTGTAAGTTATTTGAGTGTTTGAAGGTTAGATTTAGATATTTGCACTGTATTCCTGCTTATTTGATTGCCTTTCTACTTTAATGTCAAAGATTACTTAAATGGTTTGACCAGTTATTAATTATAAGTTCATTTTGGGCTTCTGGAACCTGTTTAATATGTATGCTTGTTTAATAACTTCTAATGTAAAGATTCCCTTTACTCCTACCTTATCATCACAAAGTAGATCTTAATCTTGGGTTTTGATGAAAACCCTCATGTGTCTGGTGAGATTTGCTACCAGCTTTTTCAAACATCACTTTAAGAATCTCTTCTGCACTTTATTTTCTAGAACTTTCCAGTAAATCAAGTATTTCTCATTATCATCTTACATAAAAATAACTATAAATTCATTGCCGAGAATAATGCAGCAATATGTATGATTATGTCACAGATTTTATGATATTTTACAATAACACTTTTTATAGATTATATTATAGTAGTGAATTTATTAGCAAGCCAGTGATCATTGAAAAGTAAAAAAAGATAAAATCACAATCTCTGTATATAATTGAGTTCTTGATGATTTTTGAGGATAAACAATAGGTAGCTACGTACCATATTTATCCTTTTTAATGTTTTAGTTTCATGTTCTGTTTTATGTATCATAAAGAATTATAGTTTATTATGACAAATAACATTTGATTTTATACACATACTATACTTCCAAGCTGTCTCCTTAGAATGGATGCAAATCAAATTTTGCCACACTGTTGCATAATCTCTGATTATTTTAAATCAAGAGGAAAACCAATAAATTCCTGGATTTGGGAGGAAAATACATTATGTAAATACAATCTTGGAATTGATTTTTTAACTTTAGTATTGATTTTGGTTTAGTACTTTAGTACATCCCACTGTGTGTGAACAGCTCCTGCAATTATCCAGAATAGTAGTACTGACTGGAAATGTCAAAGTTGTATTCTTGACTTCTGCTGGGCACACAGTTTGGCTTTGAGAAAAGCCGTATTAAATCATAAACTATGTATTACAAATTGCAGGGGAAAGTCTACATGTAATATTGATTACTAGATAGTTGATTAACATCTCTGGGTATCAGAACCTTTGATCAGTGACTTTATTTAAAAGTAATTTTGTTTACATGTTACTTAGATTTAGTATAGGCAAGTAGAAATTTTAAGGGACAGTTTGGTATAGTAGTCAAGGCATCGGGACTAGAAATCAGGAGACTGTAAATTCTAGGCTTGCCTTAGGCATAAAGCCAACTGAGTGTCCTTGGTTCAGTCCTGTTCTTTCAGCCTTAAGAAAGGGAATGGCAAACTACTTCTGAAAAACCTTGCCAAGAAGGAGCAGGGAAGACCAGGCAATCTCTGAGGGCTGAACATGATTGAATGAGAAAAAAAGAAAGGAAAATTGTAGTTTTCATGCTATCTTTATATTTGAAAATAAAAAAGAAAGCTTAGGTATAGTAGTTTCATTACAACATGTTGGAGAGATTACATCAAGCTAGGGGCTGCCCATTCTGCCAATTTGTTAGAATTTTACCATTTTCGCTACATTTAAATTACATTTTGAGTCTGGCCTACTAATGTTTGATATGTTTTTGTCTACATTTTGAAGCATAACTTTTGGTACTGAACTAACTGAAAATTCAGCATTATAATTGGCCCTAAATCTTATCATAAAACAGACATTGACATGACTGATGTTTAATGAGCTGTAATTGCCATTCATTATATACAAGACCTGGTGAATTATTCTGTAGAGGTATTATTCTGTACAGCTAGGGCTTTTCATTGTAACTGAGAAAGGAATAGTCTATTTTTCTGAATAAAAAGGCCAAACACCTTTTATTTAAATGCCTAGGTGCAGATGATGTATGTTGCTGGTAACAAAGAAGCAAAGTTGATTTGCAAATGAGCTTGAGGGGAAGCATCACCGTTTAAGTGGGATGGAATTGGTAAGGACATTTTTGAATATCTCTAAAAACTAGGCATTTAAAGTTCCTGAGAAGAAAACAAAGGTATTTGGGAATGCTGAATTCTAGACATTAGTCATTGTAATATTAGATTAACTGGTATGGCTGTCTTAATTTTAATGCTATTACAAGATACTGGAAAGATCACACAAGGTTATTAGTCCTGAATTACAGTTAGCTCTGCAGTACTTTTGCAGTGTGATAGTTCTGTCTCCTATTGTTTATCCCACTACTTCTTTCAAGACAAGGCTTTTCAATTTGAGTCAGTTAGGGTTTCTGGAAGAAAGAAATGCTAAGAGTAGTAAAACAAACACTTTGCATAATTGGTTGAGCCAGTTTGTGGAAATGTTTTCTTCAAGCATCTTTCTGTTAGTTTCGTTGTGAGGAAATTAAACATTCAGTATACTGCATTCTTCTCTCTGCAGTTGTAATGTTTCTACTGTGTATAATAGAGGATTTTACTTTGAAGGCAACCATGCTCATTCACCAAAAACAGGAGAAAAGAAAGAAGCATTTCCTTGCAGTTTCTGTTAAACTTTATGGCAGATACCATCAAATAGTCATGGGCAAGATAATTTTAACTTTGCGATTGTAGATGTGTAGATGCTATTCATAATATTAGCTACTGTTAGACTCAAGTGGCATTCCTTGAATACTTTCAGTTGAGGTGCTTCATATTATAATCTTTATTAAAAAAAATTGGAGGAAAAGTCACTATCATGTAGTTCTTAACATGTTTATTCAGCTTTCTTTTTTAAAAAATGTATTTTTAAACAAGTGTGCCTATTGAACATAGCATTGATAAAGTCAAAGTTTAATCCATACATTTCGAAGAAATTACTTATTCAAAATTGATGTTGCTTCTTGAGATGTTTCCTGTTTCTTGATAAATAAATCAATATGAAGAGAATATCAATTCTGTTAAAGTAAATCTCACATACAATCTATCCTTTAGAAAAAAGATAAAGGTAAGATGTACTTGAATAAAATTTGACACTTGGGTTTCTTGGCAACATTATTGATGTCATTGGCCACTGCCGCCTTCTGAAATGCTTTTCTTCTTAGTCCAACCAATTCCCTGGAGTTCCTAAATTGTCTGTTTACTTTGTCCTCCTATAAGTGACCCTTGCAGGGTTAGGAAATCAAGCAAGATCAATAGATGTGATCACCTGCATGCACATTCCTCAGAAATAAGAACAAATGTAGCTGAATCTGGTTCCAAATATATTAATAATATGATTAATAACTTTTCTTTATAGGTGCGTTTGCTTGCAAGATGGTGCCATTTGTGCAATCTACTGCCATAGTTACTGAAATACTTACAATGACTTGCATTGCTTTAGAAAGGCATAATGGCATTGTTCACCCTCTAAAAATGAAATGGCAGTATACCCACAGAAGAGCGTATACAATGTTGGGTAAGGTCCCATACAATTTTGTTACTTGCTTTTAACTTTTCTTTCTTTTTTTTTAAAGAACGTCAGAATGCTCATATAATCAAAAGAAAGAAAGACAAAGAGAGAGGAAGGAAAGAAAGAGAAAGCAAACTGTTAAGCTCACACAAATTAAACTAACAACAGTCTGCAATAGAGTAACAAAGCTGCTATCTTACTTGCTCATTTTTGTGAAAATGAAAGAGCTTGAGTTCCTTAACCAAAAGCTCCTTTGGAAAGGCATTTATCTGCATCTTCTATCACATCAATTACAGAAACATACCTTATTCCTAGTATACAATAGTGATAACATTGTGTAAAGAGGAAGAGAAATGTCTAATGATTTTATTTAAATATTTTACTGTAATCCAGTATTTTTAGATGAGTACTTTTTGAAATAATTCTAAATCTCATTCAGACATTTTGGCTATGTTGGAGCAATGACATTTTGCCATTAGCAATGACATGGTATCATCTCTAATTTCTCAATCTTCAGGCAACAATTAATCGTACTTTATCAAGTTCCCATGTGCAAAAAGTATTTTCATGTTTAAACTATTAGAAATAGAATCCACTGTAATCAACCTAGGAAGTGATGAATGATTGACAAGGAGTCAATTTACATAGGGATTTGGGATGGAGGCTTATGGATATAATTTTCCTCTGACTTTTAAAAGTATTTCCTATTTCTGCTAATGACTGCGCTGGTAGTGTACAGTACAGAATGACTAATATTGACCAGTCATGCATCCATAATGAAATAACAAGTAAAAGTATTTGCATTCAAAATGTTTGGACTACATGAGCATTTTTGTAAGTGCTAAAACTATCAAGACACTTATCTTAAATAGAACTTAGCTAGAATGACTTTTATTTTTTAATGAATGGGGAATAGAGAAATATAGTAATTAGAATTTTCATCTGAACAGTACTATTTCTCTTTTAAAAAAGATCAAATATATAGGATTTTGTAATTAACCCTTATTTAAACAAAGCTCATTACTTTGAATCATCTGAGAGTAGATAAAAAATCTTGTATCTCACCTCTTACTTTGATCGTGCTTCACATACTGGCTAATCTTAAAAACAACCACCAAATGCCAATGACCCATATATTATTTTATTTTAATTTTCTGTGTTGTTTTTCTTAAAATCATCTTTAATATGGAACTATTTACTTTTAGGCATTGTTTGGCTGTTGGCTGCTGCTGTTGGTTCACCAATGTGGCATGTACAAAGAGTAGAGGTATGGTTGTTGTACACTGGCATTTGTTCAGATTAGTAATTTGGGATGTTTTTGTATAATATGTTCAGGAGCTGAATATAATATAAATGGAAAAATATAAGAATCACATTTCACGTCTGCAGGGTTTGATAAATATCAAACAGTAGAATGATTGAAACTCTACCTTTATAAAAATATGCATCACTTGTATAACCCCCATAAAAATGGACTGAGCTTTGATCTCAGCATTGTGGCCATCGTTTTGACTTTTCTGACTATATGCTGCAAACACTCCTACTCTGTAGCACAGAGGTGTCAAACTTAAGGCCTGCGGGCCACATCCGGCCTATGGGGTAATTAAATCCGGCCCATGGGGCTGGCCTGGGAATATCAAAGAACTGGCCTGCAATGCCTCTGCCACTGAAAATGGGCCGAAAAACAGGCCCCGGGAACCCTCTGCACAGTCTATTTTCAGTCTCCAGGCCTCTAGCAGCACTCTGCCAGCTGAAAATGGACCACACAGAAACCCTGTGAGGCCCACTTTTGGCTCATTTTCAGCCGGCAGGGTGCTGCAGGAGGCGTGAATCTCGTCTTCCCCCTCCATTCCCCACCCTCCCCCTACCGGCCCACAGAGGAGCACTACAATGCTGGTCCAGCACTTGAACAAATTCAGTTTGACACCTGTGCTGTAGCATATATGTAGTTAGAAATAGCATTTATGATAATTATGCACTGAATTGCTGCAGTATAAATCAAGTCAATTGATGGAAATCATTGTATGACATAGACAAATGTAATAGGATCGGAAATATACACAAGTAGTCCTTGTTTAGCAATTGCCTCATTTAGTGACCATTTGCAGTTATGATGGTGATGAAAAGTAACTTTACAACCAATTTTCATATTTATGACCATCACAGTTCTATAAAGCAAAGTAAAGTTGAAGTCATATCATGAGCACAGTTGTGATTTCACTTATTAAAAGCTTGCTGATCCCAATTGTGATTGCTAAATGAGGACTAATTCATATATGCAGATTGTATACAGAGTGAAAATTTTTTTGGGGGGGATCATAAAATTACAGTTTTCTACAAATAAAATTTCTAGCAGCCAGGTTTTTGCTTATCGAGTACAAAATGGTTGAGATGCATGCTAGAGTATCATCCCATTCCCTGGTACTTTATTGCTATGTATAAATAAGTAGTTCAAGCTTGGATAACTTCATGTGAGATCCACATTTGGAGTTACACATTCCATATTTTGGTTTTTTTCTTACAAATAATTTATTGAAAAAGAAATCTGTACTAATCTCTGCTTAATTTCTTTCAGAATAAATATGACTTCCTTTATGAAAAGAAATATGTTTGCTGCTTGGAAGAATGGCCAAGTCCTGTCCACCAAAAAATTTATGCCACTTTCATTTTGGTCATTCTTTTCCTTCTTCCATTGATGTTAATGCTGTTGCTGTATAGCAAGATTGGTTATGAACTCTGGATTAAGAAAAGAGTTGGAGATGCTTCTGTTCTCAAGAGCATTCATGCAAGTGAGATGTCTAAAATTTCTCGGTCAGTATATATAATTTTATCTACATTGTTTGCTATGTTGAAAAAGGTTATTATTGCTTCTAAATGGTGATGGTGGTAATAGCAATAGCAATAGCAGTTAGATTTATATACCACTTCATAGTACTTTACAACCCTCTCTAAGCAGTTATAACATCAGCATATTGCCCCCAATAATCTTAAATTAATCTTAATTTAATAATCCATAGTTTTACCAACCTCAGAAGGATGGAAGGCTGAGTCAGCCTTGAGCCGATGGCAACCAGCAGTCAGTAGAATTAGTCTGCAGTACTGCATTCTAACCACTGTGCCACAGCTTTAAAAGCATACCTTTAAATTATTTTAATTTTGGATTGCCATATTGCCTGTTCTATAGAGAATGTTCTCAAGAAGGATAGGATACACTGTATTTTCGCACTATAAGATGCACCTGAACATAAGACACACCTAGATTTAGAGAAGCAAAACAAGAAAAAAAATATTCTGAACCAAATGTATAGTAGTAGTAGTAGTAGTAGTAGTAGTAGGGAGGGCAGGAGGTGGAGCCTGAGAGGATCACAGATAGGTGTTCTCTCATGTGCCAAGTCAAGTCAAGTTTTTATTATTATTTCAACAATATACAGTACAGTACACAGTGAAACAAAACATTTTCCAGGACCAAGGTGCTACATCAGACAACATAGCTAAAAAGAAAAAGAGTAGGACACAGAACTACACATAGCTCTAAATCTAAGAAATTAGGAAAAAAAGCTAAATACACAAGTATTTATGGTTCCAGTTTCTTTGTGTTAATGATCCTGATGGCTTGTGGAAAAAAACTGTTACACAGTCTATTTGTGAGGGCCTGAGTGCTTCTATACCTCTTTCCAGATGTCAGGAGAGTAAAGAGTATGTATGAGGGGTGTGTGTGGCCAGCCACAATGTTTCTGGCTTTACGGATGCAGCGTGTGATGTATATGTCCATGACAGAGGGAAGAACAACCCCAATGATCTTCTCTGCTGACCTCACTATTCGCTGTAGGGTCTTGCGATCCAAAATTCCCAAACCAGGTGGTGATGCAACTGCTCAGGGTACTCTCTTCCTACTGAGATCTAGTTTTTCTTCATACAAATTATTTGTATTGCCTCCTTATCAAAATGATTTTGATCAACAGTCCAAACTATTTCTCTTTTCAGAAAGAAGAAGCGAGCAATCGTGATGATGGTGACTGTTGTGGTTTTGTTTGCTATTTGTTGGACACCCTTCCACGTAATGCACATGTTAATAGAATACAGTGAGTGTTTTTATTAAATAGTAGCAAAGAGGGGGGTTGTTTTGCTTAAAGAAATTAAACAATATAATATATTAAACTACACCAGGATATTGAATTTTATATGTGCTATTGTAATAAATGTATTTCAATAAAGACAATTTTTCATGTTTACTGGTATGAGTCAAGCTTAATCAACTTAATAAATATACAGTCCCTTGCAATCTATTATTAAAAGTCTCTTTGTCAGGATTCCACGTAACATCCACAGTGTAACACTCTTATTTGTACATAAAGGCCATTTACATTTGAGTAGATTGCATTTTTTAAATCTGTTATTCTGTATGCCTTGTTTTTTATACCATACTGAGTATATACATTTCCTTCTTGTCCCTCTCTTGCAAAGTTGAATTACACTGCATTTTGAAAGTCCATTGAGAAGGGCCCATACAAATAAATGACTTTTGTAATTCAGTATGATTATCAAGTAAATTTTATAGATTCACCCAAGTGCTTTTTTTATTTCTCATCAATATATGCCTTCTTCAACAATCCATATTTTTAAAAGAATAACTATCCCAGAATTGTTCAGATACATTTCTTTTTTGTTGTTATTCTGCAACTTTTTTTGTATATAATTTTTTATTTTTCATATATATATTATTTACATCTTTCATCATTTCATGCACCATTTGGGTGAGTACATTTATTATCTTTTATTTTATTTATTTATCATGATTTATATACTGCCCCCTCTCCCAGGGGACTCAGGGCGGTGTACAGCCAGATAAAAACACATACATAAACAATCTAAAAACCAATTAAAATTAATTAAATAAGGCTGATTAAGATTAAAATTAAGCAATTTGACGTATTCATATATCACAAACCTCTATTTTCAACATTATATAACATAACAATATCATATCCTTAGTCCACTTGTTATATCACAGAATATCTTTATCACATATCCTCTTATATTTTTATTCCTCTATGACCACTTTTTACTTCTCTATTGTATTATCAATACATTACTATTTCTTATTTTTCTTATCTAGCCATAAGTAAAAATCTCCCCATCTCTTATAAAATTGGCTTGCTTCCCTTTCTCTAATTTCCATTGTCAATCTATCCATTTCTGCACATTCCATTTTTTTTTAATCACTTTTCTTTCGGTTGGTACTTCTCTCAGTTTCCAATTTTGTGCAAATATTATTCTCGCCGCTGTCAATACATGTAAGATCAAATATGCAGTTTCCTTGCTGTAACTGATTGATATTATTCCCAATAGAAAAATTCCTGGTTTTAAATCTATACGTTTTTTAGTCATCTTTTCCAACCAAACCTGCATTTTAATCCAAAATTTCCTTGCCATAGGATAGGTCCACCACATATGATAATATGTCCCAGAAGCCTGGTGTCATTTCTACATTTAGCCGATTTGTCCTTAAACATTTTTGCCAGCCTTGTCGGTGCTAAATGCCATCTACATTCTTTGTAGGCTGTTGACATGGTTGCCTTGTAGTTTTGATCCCATAATTTTTGCTATAAATCTAATTCAATTGTATAACCAAAATTTTTAGCCCAGGCAATTATAGTTTCTTTTACCTGTTCTTTTTCCAATTTCCTACTAAGTAGTTATAAATCTTCTCTATCAATTTCTCATCTGTCACCCTCAAAATTTGATCTAACTGTTAGATCGCTATAAAAACAATATAACTTCACATCTTTTTCATATCTCAATTGTATCTGTATTTGCGTGTACCAAGTCATGTCAATCCCTTGTGCACTTAACTCTTGTTTTGTTTTAAGCACCCCATTTGCATTCAAGATATCTTTATATCTAATAATATTTGTCCAATCTACCAAATTTGGGTGAACAAACGCTTCAATTATCGAGAGCCAGACCGGAACTTTCAAATAATGTTTTTGACTTATCTTCTCCCATGTTAGCCATAAAGCATTTCTAATATAGTGTCTTTGAAAATACCCATGAGGCTTGTTTTTCCTGTACTATAGAAAGGCATGCCAACCTACTTGTAAATCTTGACCTTCTAATGTCAAAATTCTCTCATTTCTTAATTCTATCCATTCTTTCACCCATGTAAGTATTACTGCTTGATAGTACAATTCAAAATCTGGTAGATCCAGACCATCCCTAATTTTTGCATCCTGTAACAACTTTAATTTTATTCTGGCTCTCTTTCCCTGCCAAATATAACTCATCATCTTATTCAAATCCTCAAAATATTTTTTGTCTAATTGTATCTGTATAGTTGGAAACAAATACAATAGCCTTGAAAGTATATTCATTTTTATAGTAGCTATTCAACCCATCAGTGATAACTGTAGGTGTTTCTACTTTTCCATGTCTATTTTAATTTCTTGTAATAATTAAGTATAGTTATCTGCTTTGATTGTTTGCAATGTGCAGTTAAAAATATTCCTAAATATTTCACCTTTTTCGCTATTGAAAAGCCATTATATATTCTAATTCTGTTTTTTGTTTATCAGTTAAATTTTTAACCAATATCTTAATCTTTTCTTTATTTATTTTCAATTTAGCCACCTATTAAAGGAGATAATGGACACCCCTGTCTTGTCCTTTCTTTATATTGAATTTTTCTGACATATCTACATTTACCATCACTCATGCTGTTTGTTTACCAAAAATTCCCTTAATCATATTAATGAAGTTTTCCCCAAAATCCATTACTTCTAATTGTGCAAACATAAACTCCCAGTTAACACTATCAAATACTTTCTGTGCATCCAGGAAGAGCAAAGCCATTTGTCTTCCTGGATGTGCTTCAGAATATTCCAAAGTGTTTAATATCATTCTCATATTATTTTTAATCTGTCTATTGGGTAAAAATCCATTTTGATCAGGATGTATAAATTTATTCAAAACCCTTTTCAGCCTTGTTTCAGGTATCGATGCATATATTTCGTAATCCACATTTCTGAATTACACTAGGATTCTGGCCTTTGAAAATAATAACGAAGCCAAAGGGATCAGAGTTTTGGTGTTCTTACTTAACTAGGTACCTGTCCATACATTGAAAAACAGTACAATTTGACAGATATATTTATTTTATTTTAATGTCCTATCATCACATGGTCAAAAGCAAGTTTGCTGCAGTTGTTAAGGCATTAAATTAGAAACTGGAAGACCATAATTTCTAGTCCTGCCTTAGGAACAAAGCTAATTCGGTGACCTTAGACCAGTCACCTTCTGTTAACCTTAGCAAGGAGACAATGTCAAACTACTTGTGAAAAAATCTTGCCAAGAAAACTGTAGGGACTTGTTCAATTTCCAGGAATAAAAAATTTACTTGGAAGCACACAAACACATAAAAAAGAAAGTATAGGCTTGTTTGGTTGTAAGGCATGAGCCAGCTTATTAGTCATCAGCTTATTAAGTAATTCACTATAAATTATGTATGTAGCAGATAAACTTTTAATAACATGCTTCTTAATGAATTTCTTGAACATGTCTTATAATTAATTTGGTATAAATTTCATTCTAGAATAATTGGATTTTTATTTCTACTTAACTGGTTCAAATACATAATGAGATAAATGATTGAATAGATAATTCATGTATCATTGAAGAGATGCTTAAACATATTTTTCTCTGTAGGTAATTTTGAAAGAGAATATGATGATGTCACTATTAAGATGATATTTGGAATTGTTCAGGTAATTGGATTTGCTAATTCTATTTGCAATCCAATTGTATATGCCTTTATGAATGAGAACTTCAAGAAAAACTTCCTCTCTGCAATTTGCTTTTGCATTATGAAAGAAAATTTGTCACCATTCAGACAACACAAAAACTTGAAAATCACAATGATGCAGCCTGAGCAAGGGGCCTGTAGAAGAGAGTTGGTCTCCCTGGAAGAGACTAGAAGAGAAGCATTCAGTGACGGCAATATTGAAGTAAAATTCTGTGACCGATCCTTTCCTAAGAAGACCTCCAGAAGACACCTGGCTTTGTTCTCATCAGAAGTCACTGGCCACACTTCACTGGAACCCTAGCAAAAATGTCTCTCTGTGTTCCAATATTTGACAATAGTTTTTCAAGTATTATATTTAAAATGCTTTGGTTAATATACACAATATGAAGATGTTTTGTGTTTGTCTCAGTTGAGGCTAGCAGCTACTAGGTTTAGATATGGTCATCACTGCATTAGGCAAACAGCTCACAATGGTTGATTTTCATTGCCTGAGACTTTTCTATTTCCATTTGTTTTCAAAAATATTTGTTGCTTTATCTTCTGTTTTATTGTGTGTTTTTAGCCCAAGAAATTAATCCTTGCCCTGCCAGATGAACTATATTTGGACTATATGTGGCTTTGTTGCAAATCAGTGTATATAATAGCAACAAATTCCAAACAAACCTGTGACCATGGATCGAAGCCATGCAACTATTTGATAACCTAATAATCAGTATTGGGTTATTTTTATTAAATAATGTCTCTGTCTTGAATAACAAAGGAAAAAACCCTAGCAATTTATTTTCTAGGAGGAGTGCAGAGTAGGTTTCGAGAAGCATTTCTGATAGAGAAAGCAACCTTAAAACCAGAAATCATTCTTTGATTTCACAGGATTTGAAAACTGGCTATTAAGTAAATATAACATAAGATCATTGACACAGTGAAACCAGTGTTAACTGATAAGAAATATAACCTTACTGCCTGTGGATAGAATTGGTTTTCCAAGACACAGAACAACGCTGCTTAAAAGCAATTTAGGATTTGTCATGGCAGATCTGACCAAATTAGATGGTAAATAGTTTTTACTTTTCTTCAAAGGAATTTGCAGTAATTAGCATATACAGGCTAATAAGTCACCAACTCCCCTTCAGTGTTTAATTACAGTTATTGGCATAATCAGCTTAGAATTGTTATTTCACCACAAGTAAGTGCTGGAGAAGCAGGAAGCTTTGCATTTACTATAGAATGTAAAGGCAGCCTGCCAGCACAGCAAGACTGCTTCTATTATGCATAGACAAAAGACTAATGTACAAATAGCCTAAAATTGAATTCTTATTTCAAAATATCTCCTAGCTACTTTGGTTCCTTTCATTATAAATTTATTGCAAAATAGCAGATAAAATGTAAAAATGCTTCATGGTAGTTTCTTCCCATCTCTTGTCGCTGAAAGAATATGTATTAGTACACTTGTTTATACAAGCTAGAGACATGAACAAGGGCCTTTGGACATCCAAAGTGCATAATTCCTGTCTTATATGTTGTCCAATGACCATTCAGTAGTGCTTCTGCTTTTTTTAGTATTAGTGAATTATAGTTTTTACTTACTAGATGAAATTGCAGCTGAATAAGTGCAGGCCTATTTCTCTAACTCTTTAGTCATTAGTATAATCTAAGATCTGTTGACAACAATATCTAGATGTATTTCCTTTAGATTTATGTGATGCTATCTTGTCTAGAGATGAGAAGTAGCTAGATATATAAATAAATGGACTGTAAATATATAGCTCTATTTATACACTACTATTTTTGATCCTTGTCTTTGCTTACTGGAGCAAAACAATAGTTTGTAACTTTTTGTCAGTGAGAAAATAGCACCTTCCTGGCTTAACTAGAAATCCTAAAGAAATATTTAATTTTATCTGTTACATTCTGGAAGGTTTCTAAAGCCAAAGTTACAGCTAAAATATTTGTAAAAAATGTTATCAATGGGTATATAATTTTAAAAATAATATATAGATTTTTATCAATGGATATTTTTATAAGATGAATAATTGCTTTCATGCTTTTATAATGCAAGCTCCACCCCTTTTGTATGAATGAAGGATATTAGGGTAGATCTACAAAACGGGTAGAATTTGCATTACATCAGCATCACAAAATTTCTTTTATCATTTTCCTCCTCCATATGGGTGACACTGCTACTATGTTTTAAAAGCAATCAACAGTTCTAGATTTTTTTTTAGATATTTCCAACAAAACTACTGCTAAAGTCTAAATATTTGCTTTTAACAATGCAGCTACTGATGAATTATTTAAGAATATGTTATGTGGTTGTGATTAAATAGCATTTCTTGGTAAAGAGAAAATGTTTAGTTCTAATTTTAAGTATGGTCAAGTATCTTTTTATAATTTTTGATAAATTCCATTTATAACAATTATGATTGTAGAGTTTCTTCAAGAAAAGAATAGTGAATTCTTAATGTTTATTCTATTACATGTAATAGGAGTATCGTTATAAATAAAATAATTGAAAGTCTGAATTGAGAAAATAATTATTAAAATATATTAATAGTGTGAACCAAAGCTGGAATCCAAATATAAAATTCATAAACATTAAAATAATATCAGTTGTAATGCCAATTTATATTCTAATGGATTATACAAAAAGCCATAAATATTATGATCTTGCCTAATAACAGAAATCAAAGTGTTTTAAGTTGACATTAAAAATCAAAGAAGAGAGTAGATATCTTTGTTTAATATTTTTATATACTGACAAATGTAGATTAAAAAGTCCATTGATCTTGATAGACTAGAGCAATGTTTCTCAGTCTTGGCAACTTTAAGATGAGTGGACTTCAACTTCCAGGATTCCCCTAGCCATCCATGCTAGCTAGGGAATTCTGGGAGTTGAAGTCCACACTTCTTAAAATTAACAGGCTTGAGAAACACTGGACTAGAGGAAGGCCAGAGGCCACATAGATTATCTGAATAACAGACATTTAAGTAGACATATAATGGAACATTTTAGTAGCTAATGATACATTCCATTTGTAATTGAGTTTGTTGTGACGTTCTTCCAGTAATGTATAAAGAATTATAGCCTATTAAATAATAGACTCTTTAATTTTGTTAATTTATTGAAAACCCATGCAATATGCTTTTGTATGTAACTTTGGACAAATGAAATGGTGCCTGGTTAAATTTATTAAACTGTAATCATAAAGAATATAAATACAAAGAAATTATACATTCTAATAAATAAATGTATTATGTGTTATAAATGCAAATAAACAAGAATAAATGATCTAAAGTTTGTTCCAACTGATGCTACAGTATATGCACATATATATCTGTAATCGTGCAGTTGGAAAAGAACACATTTATTTAGTGTGTCAAAGGCTGTACAATAATTATTTTTTTATTTTATTTTTTAGAACAAACAGTTGGAATGATAGCATCTATTTTCCTCATGATTAAACTTAATGGAAAGGAAGGGATTCTGGGATGAGGATTAGGTTTTATATTAGGTTCTTTTTAATAGAAAAGAGTACTGTAGATGTTATTAACAGATTAGCCTAAGGTAAAAATCATAAGAGCAGAAAAATTATCTACATAAGCCATTTATGTATGTATGTGTGCATTTACACATAGTCTGTGTAAAACATGTGTGCCTAACTAACCAAATGCTTTAAAACTGTTTTGGTGATATATTAAGAATTTAAAATTCATAGTGCCATTGTTTAATTTGATTTCCAGTCAGGCAAGATATTTATTTTCCTGTTCCTTTCCTATTGCATTTTGTTTGTCAAATCAGTTCATATAAAAATATTCTAAAAATTTAGCATGTAAAATTTAGCACAGCTTATACTCTTACCACCTACATATTTCTGTTTATTGTGTTATCTGTACATATTATTTCTTCTTTAAATATATTTTCATCCTATTGTTAGATTGATCTATTAAAATAAACATTTGAACATGCTAATATACTTTTTATAAAATACTGTGTATAAATATGCCTATAAATTAGTAAAACATACAAAGTGTGTTGACAAAAAGATTCACTATTTTATCAACACATTTTGTCTTTGATGTATATATAAATTTAGTATATGTGCAAGTGTATATCTTTAGTGTATGAGAAAGTTCTAGCAATGCACAAAACACTTGTACTGTATTTGCAACTATATGTGCAATATTTAGTATATGTGCAAGTTCTAGCAATTCACCAAGCACACTTTGTCTACACTTGGTAATGTAGACATGTGAAAAAATGCAATACAATTTAAGACTAAAGTTACCTCATTATCCATTTAATCTTCAGACTAGTACAATTTTTCTGTGCCAGATGGATCTATTTTCTTGATAGTAAATACAAAGAAATTTCAAATAAAATATACACACATACAAAACACACACAGCTAATTTGACTGCCAAGAGGGCATCTCTTTAACTTCTGTTCTTATCATTTAATCCTTTTGATTTGTGTTCTCTGTGGAAGTTTGTACACCTCATATTTCACTTCCTTTGCACTTTTAAGACAAACATCCCTCCCAGTTCATGATAATCTGCTTCATTTGGATCTAGAAATCTAGAAGGGGCCTACTTCTCAATCACGTTCCCCCCGCAATCTTTCATTACTATGACACACTGAGAAGTCCTGTTTTCAATCTACTACCTTTCCCTGCCTGAAAAGCTACTCATTTTAATTTTAATTACTCATCTACTATGAGTCTAAGCAGTATTGGTCATTCTATGTGATATGTACAATGGATCGAAAAAACAACATTGGAAAATGTCAGATCCAATTTGGCCCTTCCATTGAATGGACTGCCTAACATGTCTGCACCAAATATTTTTTCTTTTTTGTTCTGTAATTTCCTTTCAACTGAATTCCTGTTGCCACAAATTTCTGTCCAGATACTTCCTATAATATTATTCAAGTGAAAAGAAAAATATTTGGCCGAGAAGCTTCCCCCCCACAATTTTTCCTAAACTTAACGGTTGCGGGCGGTCACGTAAGCATTTCACTGCATATCGTACCATGTATGACTGCATGTGACCAATAAATTTGAATTTGAATTTGAAAAGCTGTAAACTGCTAGAACTGATGTTTGATGACGTATCTAGGTGATTATAAAGTTTGTTGCTGTTAGACATAAATCTTCAGTAGCTGAACATTTTAGACATCTAAGTATTATTGTATAATTAAAAAGGCTGTTCCTGACACATTCAAAGTAACTCTTAAGAGCAGATGAATTGCTTGATTATTTGGTGTAGGACTGGTGACATAATGTGGTAAATTTTGAAAAATCTTTTTGCAGGATTCGTTCTGTATCTTTTTCATGGATTACTGGTAGCCCTTTTATCACTGCTGATCTAAAGGTATTTTCTAGCACCATGTAACCATATAAAATAATTTCCTATATCTCAGACACCAGCTCTTAGGTGAAGGAGCACAGAAAGAATCTGGAAGCAGAACACTTTGGAATATATTGAAATCCTGAGATGCACATCTTGCTATCTGGCGGTGGAACAAACAGAAGCAGTTGTTTAATGGATCCTGTTGTGTATGCTAAAGTTGCTAAAATATCTGGTTTCAGTTTTAATGTTACACCAGATATATTGTCAGGTTTTCTTGGCAATATCTTAACTGTTTTGAAATTAAAAAACAAAAACATTTTTTTATCTTAATAGTGCAAGTATCAAGTCTTTAGTTTTAAAACCATTCTCTCATGCCCCAAACGATGAAGCAGGTATGTGAACCTGCAAAAACAACGAAGAAGCAAGTATCATAAGCTCCCAGTGTACATACAAGCAACAAGTGATAAATCACGATCATAATCCTCATAAGATACATTCATCAGAAATCATAAGATACAACACTTAGTCATAGGACGCTAAATAGGCAACATAAATCATACAAGGATATTAAATAAATCATAAATACAAGCAACAAAGTTATAGTCATAAGAAGATAAGGAAATAGATAATAGGAAAGATGAGAAGAATAATAGCAATACAACTCTACTAGGTAGTTTGACAATATTGTGGGAATTAGTTGTTTATCAATGATGGTATGGGAAAAAAAACTGTCTAGTTCTTTTGGCATGTAATGCTCCTTAGTGTCTTCTTGAGGAAAGTAATTGAAACAGTTTATGTTATGTGAGGTGTCTGTAGATATTTTAACAGCCTTCTTTCTGGCTCATGCAGTATCCTCATGGAATCCTCAATGGTATCCTCAATGGTATCCTCAATGGAAGGCAGGATGGTAGCAATTGTTTTTTCTGCAGTTCTAATTATCCGTTGAAGTCTGTATCTTGTTTGATTACAGTGCCAAACCAGACAATTACAGAGATGCAAATGACAGACTCAATAATTCCTTTGTAGAATTTAATCAGCATCTCTTCAGGCAGTCTGAGCTTTCTGAGTTGGTGCAAGAAAATCATTCTTTGTTGTGTTTTTTTAATGACATTTTTGATCTTAGGTGTCCATTTTAATTCTTGAGATATTATAGAACTTAGAAACTTGAAAATCTATACTGTTGATACTGTGTTTCCTAGCATTGTAAAAGGTGGTAGAATAGGAGGACTTCTAAAATCTATTATTTCTACAGTTTTGAGTTTGTTCAGTTCAAGATTGCTTCAGTCGCACCACAAGTTGTTCAACTTCCCATCTGTATGCAGATTCGTTATTGTCTTGAATGAGACCAATCACTGTTCTCAGACCTCAGCCATGCTGGCTCAGGAATTCTGGGAGTTGAAGTCCACGAGTCATGAAGGAGCCGTAATTGCCCACCCCTGGTATAGACAGAGAAGTGGAGAGAGCACACAGCCTAGCTTCATCTGCTGCTTCCTGTCTCTTAGAAAGTTTATGATCCACTTACAAGTGTGGTCAGGCATGGCTAGCTGAATCAGTTTAGACAGAAGAATAACTGGAATGATGGTATTGAATGCCGAGTTGAAGTCTACAAAAAGGACCCTTGCACAGATCCTTCGAGATTCAAGTTATTGTAGGATGTAGTGCAGAGCCATATTAACAGCATCATCTGCTAATCTATTTGCTCGGTAGGCAAATTGCAAGGGGTCTAACAGTGGATCTGTGATGGTTTTCAGGAGGACCAGTACTAACCATTCAAAGGTTTTCATACTATGGATATCAGAGCAATGGTCATTCAGCTCCTTGATGGAGGATTTCTTCAGCACTTGGATGTTAGTAGAACATTTGAAGCAAGAAGAAACAAAATGTATCTCTACTGATTTATTAAAGATGCAGATGAAGGGGGGGTCAGTTGTTCAGCACAAGCTTTCAAGAAAGAGGAGTTACCTTGTCTGGGCCTGGTGCTTTTCTAGGCTTTTGTTTGTGAAATAGACCTTGCACATCATTTTCTATGATCACCAAATGTGGCTGGCCCAAAGGGATGGGATCAGTTTAAGGTGGTAGTGATAGTTGACAGTGGTTTTCTCTCAAACCTACAGTAAAACTCATTCAGATCATCTGCCTGTTGTTGACACCCTTCAGCATGAAAATGAGGTTTGCGGAAATGCAGTTTCATGATATATTCGTTGGTTGTATAAGAACATATACCACTTTTGGCATACAAGGTAGTCCTCATTTTATAACCATTTGTTCAGTGATTGTTCAAAATTACAGCAGTGTTGGATGAAGGGACATATGTCACATGCACAAAGGTCATTGCAGCACTCCTGCAATCATGAATAAAAATTCAGGTGCTTAGCAGCCTGCTCAAACACCCACAGAGGCTCTGCAATGCTCCTACCCTCCCATCTCCCACTTGTCCATGCTCTTTTGGTTTCCTGTACAGTGTACTTGTTGGCAGAACTATCAGACCTGTGGATGAAGTAAAGACCATGCAGTTTCAGCAGTTTCAGAGAGCTGCCCACTCCTCCCAGGCTTTGACTTTAGCTGAAGCACACTATTGCTACTGAGAAATGCTGCCCCAAAAAGGTATAGATCAGGGACGACATAAATGGGGCTGCAGGACCCCAACTGGGCCATGTAGGCAGGAAATACATACATGAAATGTACATCAAAATTGCATTACTGTTAACATTATAACCAAAGTCTAAACTATAACAAAGTCATTTAGAAGTTCAAAGGCAGATTTAATCAATAATAAAACTTGCTGCAAAATGTAAAGTAAAGAAGGAGAAAACTTCGGGATTTAGTTCCTAAAGAGATCACTCTAAAATTTATATGTCATAGGAAGAAACTTTCTCAGAACTGCCTACCATACTTAAAAGTGATGGAGAACTGAAGTTAGGTATTCAGAAATATGTTCAGACTGTTATGTGTTATCCATATATATAAAAGACCTCTGTTCGGGTCTTTTCCCGTGTAAGTTTGAGAATATCTTCGCAAAATTTTGGCGAGATCCCACTTCAGGCTGGTGCCTTCTGCTTGTGCCAGTGCAAGAAGTGTGTGACCGGACCTGCTGTCTCTCTATAAATACTGGTGGGAGGACGTGGTGTGCTGGGCTGGTTGGCTTTAAGGTGTTGAAACAGGGAGGAAGTATTTTCTTCTTTTTTAATTGTGTTCTTGTGTTCTGCGATGCGTGCATTTATTCTCCTGTTGGTTTGTCCAATGTATGTGGCTGGGCAATTGTTGC
>JAEANM010001264.1:0-28851 GCA_017656035.1 Myanophis thanlyinensis
TGAATAAAAGTTTATAATACTAATGTTAATAACATTAATTTCATGTTTAATGAAGTTTATAATACTAATGTTAATAACATTAATTTCATGTTTAATGAATAAAAGTTTATAATACTAATGTTAATAACATTAATTTCATGTTTAATGAAGTTTATAATACTAATGTTAATAACATTAATTTCATGTTTAATGAATAAAAGTTTATAATACTAATGTTAATAACATTAATTTCATGTTTAATGAAGTTTATAATACTAATGTTAATAATAACATTAATTTCATGTTTAATGAATAAAAGTTTATAATACTAATGTTAACAATAACATTAATTTCATGTTTAATGAAGTTTATAATACTAATGTTAGTAATAACTAATTTCATGTTTAATGAATAAAAGTTTATAATACTAATGTTAATGACATTAATTTCATGTTTCATGAATAAAAGTTAATAATATTCATGTTAATAATAACATTAATTTCATGTTTAATGAAGTTTATAACGATAATAATACTAATGGTAATAACGGTAACATTAATTTCATGTTTAATGAATGAAAGTTTATAATAATAATACTGATGTCAATAACGATATTGCTTTCATGTTTAATGAGTAAAAGTTTATATTCTTATTAATCCCTGTTATTGTTAAAGTCAACAATATTAACATGGGCACAAGTATAATCCTTAGAATGACCCTAATAAATAGCACCAGCATTATTAAGGCTCGCCTGTGGAGACTCCCAAAGGGGTGTCTATGTGGGAAATCATTTCCTAAAATTACTATAAATTATGAATTTTTTTACTTAAAAATAAGGGAGGGGGGGTGGAGCCCCTCCCCTGAGGCGACCCTTGTTGGGGGGGGGCTACCACCCTCCCCTCCCCTCCCCCAAGAGGCCCAGGGACCCTCATTCTCCCCTCCCCAAGAAGGACTTGGACCCCCTCCCATCCTCCACAGCGTCGGGGCTGCCCCCCCCCACCCCCAGGCTGTGGAGGATGGGAGTTGGAGTCCCCGCTGAGGGGACTCCCCCCCCCCAAGACCCCAAAAAAGAAAGGAGAGAGAGATGGAGAGAGAGAGAGATGGAGAGAGACTTACCTCAGCCCGCGGAGGGAGCCCGGCCGGCGGAGCAAAGGCAAGCGCAGCGCCATCCTCCTCAGCCTCCTCCTCTTCCCCGCCCGATCCTGAGGGAAGAGCGGCGAAGCCGGGCTGCGCGTGCCGTCGATCGGGCCGAACTATTCCTCAAGCCAGGGGGGAGAAAAAAAAAAAGGGGGGGGGGGAGCTGGCTTTTTATTTTGGCTTGGTTGAGAACGCGCCTTTTGTATAAAAGGCACGACGGCCGTCTTTTATATATTTACCTATATTTATATGTAAACTTTCGGAAGCCTCTTGAGGCACAGGAACATCGAGCCAAACCTCCTCCCCCCCCCCTTCTTTGAGGTGAGGCGAATGGACGAGTCCCTCGCGTTCCGAGGGAAAGGGGCGGGAAGCAGGGCAAGCCAATCCGAAGGCCGCCCTCGGTGAAGCGCGCCAATCGGAAGCCGCGCTGGCGCTTCTCCTCCTTTACCCACCCACCCCGCCCCGCCCCCTGGGAAAGTTGCGCAATCGAGGGAGCGAGGGGAGGGGGGAAGAGAAGGAGGAGGAGGAGAAGAAGGAGAGGCGCAGGAGAGGGACTACAACTCCCATCGCTCTTAAATTCAATCCAGAGCTTTGTTGCCCGTTCACGCGTGTTGCAGTGGAGTTGAATGAGCTTCCCTTTTCACACCAGGGTGGGAACCGTGCCCTGGCCATGGCAACTTGGAAGGGGGCACTCATGCCATTGATGCCCGCTGGTGCTGGCCTACCTCGCAGGGGGCGTGTGCAGGTATCACCTTGCCTGCCTGCGAAGCACCAAGGCTGGCCATTGTCCAATCCCAGCGATAGGCTGGAATGAAAGCCAGCTGGCGCCCAAATTCCTGCCCGCTTGGCACAGGGCGTCCTACCCTGCAAGGAAGTTGTGTCTTCGGTGTTGATTTGGATGATGGGGGGGGGGTTTGGAATATGAAGAGGACTCTTCCCCAGCTGGTGGCATTTGGTGTAAAATGAAGCCGCCAGTCTGCCCTGGGGACAAGGAGCAGGGGTTGGGCAATGCCCGTTGGGGAAGACTGGCACGGTACTGGAGCCTCGGTGGCGCAGTGGCGAGAATGCGGTACTGCAGGCTACTTCTGCTGCCTGCCGGCTGCCTGCCTGCCATTCGGCAGTTCAAATCCCGCCAGGCTCCAGGTTGACTCAGCCTTGCGTCCTTCCCAGGTGGGTAAAATGAGGACCCAGACTTAGAGAGGGCTGGAAAGCACCGTGAAGCGGTGTATAAGTCTAAAGGCCATCCCAAGAAGCAGAGGCCCGATCGCCAGGGAGGGAGGGAGGGAGGGAAGGGAGAAGTTTGAGTGAAAGAAAGGAGACCCACGCGAAACTTTTAGTTAACCAGAAAATTTTGGCATTTATTTGTCAGGGGTCTCTTCCTCCGAAACCACAAAAAACGACAACCGTACCCCGTTTCTTTCCCCAGCCCCACCGAGAGAAGCTTCCAAAACATCCCTGATTCACAGAGGAAACCCGTTTGGTACACTGTCGTATGAAAGGGAAGAGAAACCCACCACCCTTCTTAACGGGGGGCGGAGGGGGGGGGTGTTAAAGGAGGATCCAAGTCCCTTCTCCGAGTGGGCAACGTGAGGGGGGGGGAGAAACTACCACAACGTGGAAGAGGGAGGGAGGGTGTCACACACACTGCTGGGGGAGAGAACGGGTAGGGCAGGTTGGCTCAATGCGTTTGGCACGGGTGAGGGTGGTGGAGAGGGTCCCGAAGCCACAATTTCTCAAATTTGGGAAGGGAAAACGACACCCACACCCCCTCCTCCTTTGGAGCAAGCTTAACAAACGGTTCTCTCCTGGCAAGTGCACAAATTACATAACATCTGGTTAGTTCCCCTCCGCCCCCCCCAAGAAAAAACCCCTTGGAAACAGGCCGATATACAGAATATAAAGCATAATATGTACAACACAGTAAAATTGCACCTGTAGAACTAACACTTTCTTCTCAATCTCTTTCCATTCTGTTGAGATATTTTTAGTTTATGCTTATCAATCAATACAATCAATTTTCCTCTCATATTTGTGGTCCTTTCTGTTCTTCATGCCTCATTAAATACATCAACATGTGTGTTTTTAATTCATTAATTAGACCCAGAGTCTCTTGTAAATGAATTGGATGTTGAAAGGATGAGATTGGAATGATATATTTCAGCATTTTATACATTTCTAGCAAGACAAATTAAAAACACCTGGTTTGTTCTTGTTCTCAATGACAGGGGTTCCTTTAGATCTTTAGGATCTTTCAAGACTTCTTATATTTAGATTACACTATTTTAATGAAAGAATTATCTATTAAAGAAGATAATCTTTAATAATGTTCATTTTAGACATTCAGAAGGAATGTTTGAAGAAGACATCAGGACAGAACATGTAAGACCAAAGATTTTCTTGGCAAGAAAAAATAATAATAAGTATCACGCCTTTAAGGAACCTCAAATGAAAATATATATACAATCAGGTGAAGTTCTTACATTCAATTTCCAAAGCATGTCTAGAAGGCTCCTATTAATGTTGGTACAGGAGATGCAAATAATGGACCTTCTCTACTGATAGTGCATAGGCTTGATGAAGAAAGTTAATAAAAAAACAGTTAACATGTTCTCTGTCAGCATGGCACAGAGGCATGCTTTCCTTACAGAATCTCTAGGAATCTATCCCTGACTCCTAGGAGGCCTAACCCTAACCCTACCTTTTTTTTCTTTATCAATGGGATTTTCCCCACATATATTACTATGGTCCACAATCAAGTCCCAACAACAGGTTGTCACTGTTGTTTTCCTTAGAGAATCTATAAGAATTTATCCCTAAGAATGTCAGTCCTGCCCAACTTGGTCCCTTTAGTAATCTGTGACTCTATTCAGTGTGAAAGTTTACATTACTAAAGGCCAAGCGGATTACAATATTGCAAAGCCAGAACTGAAGCTTGCACACCAAGCTTTCCTGGTTAACTTTCCCCACACAGTTCATCCCCAGTTCGTTCTCCTTGCCAGACCTTTATTGTCCAATTATATTTGAATACATTGTTTTGGGAACTGTCTCTTCAACAGCAGGCTGGTTAGCGACCCATTGTATTCCATTCTCTGCTTTTTGACCTTGACTGGTGTCTCTGGAAGGTACGATGAGTAGTTACCCCCCCCCCATACCAGATCGCTTCTCTCACAGTTCATGTCAGACTGACAGCTAGCAGATGTGAAGCTCAAGCATATGATGGCAGTTCTGACAGACATTACATTTCAACCCTGACTCAAAGGAGACGTAACCCTAACCCTACTTTCATTTTCATTGGCAATGGCACTTTCATATGTTTCTTTCTATGATAATAGATTTAATAATAGATCGAATAGAATTCTATCCTTAGATAACCTCTTAGAATCTGTCCGTGACATCAGTTTTTGGCTCTGAGGAGGAAGAGACCTAACTCTTGTCCAAACAATAACCCTAACCCTACTTTCATTATCATTTTCATGGGACAGGATTTTCCCATTATTTTACTGTTGTCTACAAAGAAGTCCAAACAAAAAGCTGTCACTTTTGCTTTCCTGAGAGATCATCTAACAATCTATCCCTGACATCAGCTTTCAGCCCTGACTCCAAGTAGACCTAACCCTAATCCTAGTTTGATTTCTATTGGCAATTATTTTCCCATGTATTTTATTGTGGTTCTTAAAGATGTCCAAATGAAATGCTGTTACCATCATTTTCTTTAAAAAAAAAAATAATTAAAATTAACATTGACCATGTACATTTTTCTATTTTCTGCTTCAAAGTAGACAGGTTTATAAAAAATAAATGGGTTAATAAAGTACATTAATCTCCCCCTATTCTTAAGGTGATCTTAGAAAAATAGATTATGATGAATCTGAGTATATTACAATGTTAGAGAGCTTTATTCTTAATATGGCAGTTTTGCTTTGGACAGCAAATTGAACACAAAAAAAGAATATGATGTGAAAGGTCAAAATAAAATAAATATTAAATTATCAAATTAAATGCTAATTCAGGTCAATTTTTTTCTTTGTGAAAATACTATACACATAACAACAACCAGTTCTGAACTTTACATAATATACTCAATAATATAGTCAATATATTCAAATATTACAAATATATGCAATATACTCAAATCTACTTATGATTTTTATCATCAGTGGTAAATGTAGTGTTGAACAGATCCTGGTATCATTGTATGCAATGATGTGTGTTCATAATATATAGTACAGCTATAAAATCAGCATGTAAAGTAAAGAAAAATTGCATTGATAATTTCACACAGACTTTTCATATAAGATACTTTTTTAATTGAATCATGTTCTACACAGTATTGACTCAAGTACAATATATTGTACCTCATTACTGGAATATATTTTTGAATGCCTAAAGTTTTAGGAACTTAGCCTATATTTACAAATCCAATTTGTGACTCAATTTGTAATTTTTAATATTAAAATTACAAGAAAAGTGAATAGAGGATAAATTCTGTCTATTAATATTACTACTTCAGTGGATTATGTTACATTATCATAGTTACTGTATTTGTGTGTAATCTTAGATATAATGTTTTATAGCTGATTCAATTGACTTGAAATAAATACAGTATAGTTGGTTGAGATGCAATTGTTCTTTCCCACTGATTAACTCACAAGTTAAATAAAGAAGAAGAATATTTGGTCCATCCTATCCTGTAGCTTGCATTACACATACCTTAAGACAGTTTATTTAACATTTAAGCTTTAGCTATTCTTATACTCGGTGTGAAGAATTTGTGACTCTCCACATATTGCAGAAATACAATTTCTAGCAGTCCTAGCTAAAATAGGAGGCAGTATAAGAAATAAGGAAAGATTCATTCTTTATTTAGGGATTTTTTTTAGCATGTTCACTACTGATAACTTCTAATTTCTGAGTACATATTTATTGCAAAAGAGAAAGAATTCATGTTTGGTTTATGCACCATGTGGATTTTAGAGCTCTTTCCAATATATATTATATCAACAAATACAGGTATTCACTTTCTGAAATGGAATAGTCAATCCAGGAAATTAGTTGTTTTATAATTTTACTCCAAGGCAATTGATGGAAATGAGAGTCAGGACAAACTTTAAAATGAACCTCAACTATCAGAAAATGACAATGTTTTACAACCAGGACTGTAGCATGCTAATCATTCTAGATTTTACTGATCACTTGGAAAAAAGGAGGAGTACAGTCCTATAGGAAACTAGTTTAGAATACAATCTCATAGGTAATGATGTTAAAATTATTTACATTTACAGTCCAGAGACAGTTAACAATAGTTTGCTCATCCCAATCCCTGTAAACCATCTTAGATTTGGGAAAGCTTCTTTAGATTTTTCTTTCATTTGCAGATACACACAAATTAAGCTAGAACTCTAAAGCCAGCAAAAGCCATTATAATTTAGTGTAACCACTCTTAGAAAGTGAGTTTATCCTTGAGAACAGTTGGTTAAAAGAAGGGTCTGATAACAATCTAAATACTTGAAGATATATCACACAAAGAGAAACACTTATTCTCTATTTTTCACAATGCGGGATATGGAGCAATGGTCTCAAGCTATAGGGAGACAGTCAACTGTTAAAGCTTTTTTTAAAAAAAAAAATCTTAATAGTTTTGACAGTGAAACCAGGTTCCTAGGAAAGCGTGGGTTTCTCTTCATTGGATGGCTAGATGCACATTGAGGAACTTAAAACTGGTTTTCTGCACTGACCAGAAATTATATAAATGTTTTATCTAGAGTTCCACAATTCTAAATATGCCCAATGGGAAATTCATGATTGTTATCTCCTGTACATTTAAAAAAAAATGTGAGCACTCTGATTTGTTGCAGTGCTTATAATGGTGAAAATACTTTATTATTTATTTCTGCTGAACCCTTTTCTTGAGTTTAATGTTTTTCCCTCCCTTCTCTCCCTATTTTCTTTTGGCTTATTCTGATATGTAGCTATCAGACAAAGAATTCTGCATTTAGCAGGAAAGTGGTTGTCACAGAATGTACTTACACAAAAAGGTACATTTAGAATAAAGGTATGCAAAATATGTTTATGTATACATGTGATTTTATAGTGTAGGACATACTGATAATTGTCAGAGAGCATCTATTAATTGTCCTTTATGAACTTGTTCCACATTTATCTAATTCACATTACTAAATTTAAGCTCTGGGCACTTGATGCTGGCCTTTAACAATTATTGCTAGAATTATGTAAATTGAGTTCAAAGCTCAGTTGTGTTTTTAATTTAATATGCACTGTTTAGCCTGCCATCAATTATCACATGTAAACAGAATGTAAAAGTAAAGTTAAAGGCACAAGAGTTGTTCTGAACGGTCTGTGATTATTTTCTGATAATAACAGTTTTTTTGTTATTGCTATTTGTGATGTTTGAATATTGCGCAATACATTTGTTACATTTAATTATAGCAAGGTGCAATCATATTTTTATTGTTACTATTGCATTGTTGATTCTGCAGGCTAAAAATTCTTTGGATTTCGAATCTCTTTCCACTTTCTTATTAGTTGCTTACTCAGATTCAAGCCCAAAGTTTCTTTTACTCTTAATTCAGTATAACAAAATGGTCCAGTGTTTCTCAACAGTGTCAACTTTAAGATCTATGAACTTCAACTCCAAGAATTGTCCAGTGAGGCATGGAATTGAGCAGAAATGCACACGTTAAAAGTGCCAAAGGAAGGTAAACTGAGGCAGAACTTAGAACCAGATTTGGCTTTCAATGGTCAACCTATTTTACATTATATCAGATGTATTATTTTAGTAATGTGTTTATACTATTCTGCTAATTCTGTTATTTTATTTTATTATGCAACACAAATTATATTCTGCTTTTCATTTTTTTATATCTTATATGAGTGTTCTTGTATTTTAGTATTTTATTAGTTTAAGTCCAGAAATATTGTAAATAAAATGAATTAATGTTTATTTCTATATTTTATTTCATTCTTGATAGTTATTAGAATGGTAATGCAGGAATAGACTATAATGACTACCGTAATCATAACACTCTTGCCTTTGAAGTGCATACAATTCTGTGATATGTACCTAGTTCTCTTAACCATTCATTCTGTGGTTTCACTCTCAGACTCCTTATCATCTTTGTTGGTCTCCACACTTCTCCACACTTTTACTAGGGTACTCAGCATCTTTTTTGTATTGTGCCAATCAGACTGGCTACTGTATTCCAAGTATGGCTTCCATAGTGAAGTATGGCGAGGTACTGTCACTTCTCATGACCTGCTATCTCCTGTCGACAGCCTAGGACTGCACTGGCTTTTTTTAGAAGTTGCAGCATATTGGGCTTGAAAAGAGAGCATCAATCAACACTTGGAGATATTCATGTTTGTTTTATTTGCAAATAAACATTCAGGAGTCATGTCCAATAACTTCAGCTTGTAGAAAATGATTTTGCATTGAGTTAAAGGAAGAATGAGAATGAGTATTTGGTAGAAATATGTGAGGACCATGTTTGATTGGAATGCAAACAGCAATATTCTTAGTAAAACATCTTTAAATTCTGCACTGAATCTAGGGGTGGCATCCAACCAGCTACTGGTTCGGTGCATATGCATATGCATATGCACCAAACATGCTGCAGCATGGCTCTTTAAACCTTTTTTACAGGCACCAGAGGCAGCGGGGATCATCAGGAAGGCTCCATAGACACTCCAAACAGCTGTTTAAGGTAAGAAACAAAAAAAATGAAGCTCATATAAGGAAGCATAAGGGCACGGGTGGGTGGGTGGGCGGGGCCAATTTCAAATCGCCACTACCAGTTTGGGCAATGTGGTGCAATCCCGCTGAATTTCACCACTGATTGAATCTAACTACAAGATTAGTCAATAGCTCCTTCTAAAACAGGAAAAAAGTATAAAAGGCATCATATTCTGACTCAATATATTTGAAAACACAATGTGTATTCTTTGATCCTGATTACTGAATTGAATCTAGATTTCAGTTTCCATGCCGTTGGGGGACAGAATTGTTTAGTTTGAATTTTAATATGGACTTCAAGTTTGCACTTTTGAAAATCTATGCATGACCTGACAGATGGTTACTCTTTTAAGTGGCAGTCTTCCCATTTTTCCTCATCTTTGTGCTGCAAAATATCTACTGACATACTTAAATTTTGTTAAAACCTAAACAGATAAGTTTCAATCTATGTGTTGATCTGAGTTGTATGTACTTCAGACTGTTTTGTGCAGGAGTTTGCAAATACCAAATTCCTCAGGCATACATACATTGGTGCTGGAGTATCTTTCTCTCCTTTGCATGTATAGTAATTCTGGGCAAATAAGACATAGCAAACAAATACCCAATATACCTGGCAATAAAGATATGATGCAGAGTTTATGAATCTTTGTTATATTTGGAAAGACTATCCAGGTCTTTTGTTAATGCAGAGGAGCAGATCTTTCTCACGGGTATCGGATGTGGACTGAGAGTGAAAAACACCACCCTACAACTGTATGTGGTAAGCTGCACAGTTCAGTGCTCTCTCCAATCCTGTTTAACATCTACATGAAACTGCTGGGAGAGTGAAGTATCAGTATGCTGATGCTACCCAACTACAGGTATTCCTCAACTTACAATCACAACTGAGCCCAAAATTTCTGTTAAGTGAGACATTTGTTAAGTGAGCTCCATTTTATGACCTTTGTTGACAGTTGTTAAGTGAATCACTGCAATTGTTCAGTTAGTCACAGGGTTGTTAAGTGAAAATGGCTTTCACATTGACTTTGTTTGTCAGAAGGTGACAAAAGGGGATCACCTGACCTCAGGACACTTCAACCATCCAAAATAAAAGTCAGCTACTCAGCGTCTGAATTTTGACCATGGGATCATGGGGATACTGCAACAGTCTTAAGTGTGAAAAATGTCACTTTTTAAGTATGAAAAATGTCATAAGTCACTTTTTTTGGTGCTGTTGTAATTTTCAACAGTCACTAAGTGAATGGTTGTAAGTCAAGCACTACTTGTATATTTTTCCATCTCTGGCGAAGTAAGTGATGCTGTGGGTGTCATGTCCTAAAGCCTCAAGAATGTATTGGTCAGGATGGGAAATAATAGGCTTCAAATAAATCCTGAAAAACTGGTTGGCTTTGTTTTTTAGCACTTTTTGGATTTGGGGCTTTATCATCTTTGGTACTAGTTAGGGTGATACGTATCCAGAGTGTCAGCTTTCCACATAGACTAAACAAGGAACATAACATGAAGAACTAATTCTACTTTATTGTGTGACTACATGTATACAATCTCGCAAGTCTAAAAATAACGTGTTTCTCCAAAAAGATGACCCACTTTGAAAAGAAGTCCTATCACATTTTTGAGCACATGTGATCAAATTAAGCCCCATGTATAAAATTAGCACTAATTAAGACCTCACCCACCTGGGATGTAGGGGGTGGGGCAAGGCAGATAAGTTTTAAAAAGTTAGGGTGGGGAAGGAAGGGTAGAGCCAATCTACTTACCAGGCCTCGCACACCCCAACACCTGCATTGCCTTCTTTTGTGGCCACTTCTTCTGTGGCCACTTTCTGCCACTCACACAAATTGTCCTTCATTTTGCTATCAGAACCTTCCGGAAAACCCTCTGCAGCTGTAAAATGGGCTCTGGATGGATGCACGCAGCATCCCTGGCCTCTGATTCAGCATCAGAAGCCTTTTGGAAAGCTCTCTGCAGCCAATAAAAGAGCTTCAGGGCAATCTGGAGCTCTGTTATCAGCTGCACAGGGCTTTCCAGAAGGCATCTACAGACAATAACAGAGCTCTGGATCACCCTGGAGCTCTGTTATTGGCTGCAGAGGTCTTTCCAGAAGGCTTCTGAAGGCATAATGGAGGCCGGGGTGATGAATACAAGTGGTGGCAAGTGTCCATAGAAGAAACGGGCCAGCAATGGGTTCCTGCTCAGTGGAGTTGTCGGTACCACTACTGGGAAATGAGTCAATAAATAGAATTCTCCAAAAAGAAGGCTTATCCGTTTTTTCAGGTATCAAAAGAAAATAAGACCTGGAGTTCTTTTTGTAGAAACATGTATCTCATCTCTTTTTTTTTATCAACTGATAAGTGGGGGGGGGGGGGGATTCCTTACTAAGTTTCTTACTTTGCCAGTTACTCAATTGTGGATCAAAGCCCTTTTAGCTGATTGTTCCCAAGGCAGAAACCCTCATGGCTTGCAACATCATTCTCAAATTCCATTATATCAACATACCCAAGTTGCATTGTGGCTAGGAAGACCTTTGTATAACTTTTTGTTGTGTACTCATTCCTAGAGGCTCTGCTCATAGTTATTCATTCCCTAGTCACATCCTGTATGGATTATTACAATGCAATCTACATGGGATTGCCCCTAAAAAGACACATGTCACATCTCTGCTTTGTGGGCTGCATTGGTTATCAGTTTGGTTCTAGATCCAATTTAAAATGCCGGCTTTGATCTTTAAAGTCCTTCATGGGATCGGGATAGGCTATCGGAGAAATTGCCTCTTCCCAGGAGGAGAGGCACACTTCAAGTCTTGCTATGAAGGAGTTCGACAGAATTTAGGAGTATGACAGAATTTAGGAGATGAGTTTGCCCTTTGGAACATTACCTGTCCTGAGGTGAGATTAGTCCCAAACCTCATGCAACCCAGAAAGCCCTTAACACATGGTATGATGTGTGTGTGTGTGTGTGTCAACAGAAGCAGCAACTTCCTGGCTCACCTGTAGGTGGGGATCTTCTCTGCCAGGCCAAAGTCGCCCACCACGGCTGTGTAGCCGTTGTCCTCACACCTGACCAGGCAGTTCTGGGGGCGGGGGGAGAGGGGTGGATTTGAGAGGCCATTCCAATAAAAGGCAGCTCCCAAGGTGGGGCATCTCTGACCAGACACCACCCCCCAGGGAATAAGGAGAGGCCTTGTGGGGGGAGGGGCAGAGCAAAGGCTTCCCAAGGTGCCAAGAGACTCGGCTACCCCTCCTCTGGGCCCAGAAAGGTGGGTCTGGGACTTGCGAGGGACCCCACAGCAGGAGCCGCTTCTTCCGAAGGAGCCGCTTCTTCCCATCTTTCCAGGGAAGCCCTTCAAAGCCCCCCTCCCCCAATCAGAGCAACCCCCGGTGTGAAGCTACCCCACCCCTCATCCCGGATCCAGTCGGGGATTCCCCCACCAAATCCTCTGCCCGCTTTGAGGCACCGGTGGGGGGGGCAGCAGAGACCCCCCACCTTGGAGGTCAGGTCCCGGTGGAAGATGCCCTTGCTGTGCAGGTAGCAGAGTCCCCGGGCGATGTCCAGGGCCAGCTTGAGGCGGACGGGCCAGGAAAGCGGGGTGGGGCTGTCAAGCAGCTGCTCCAGGTTCCCCCCATTGATGTACTGCAGGGAGAGAAAGAAGAGCAAGTTGTGGGGCCCTTTGTCCCCAGGAACAGCCGGGCCCTTCGCGCATCCTTGATGCCGGCCCCTAACACTCACCTCTGTCAGTGCATGCAGCTGGCCCTGGTGAACACAGACCCCCATGAACCTGGCAGGAAAAGTGGAGAGGAGCCATTGGCAGGAAGACCCATGTCTGGGGACCCATAGCCCCACCCCTCGGGTTCCCTTTGTCACCAGCAGCTCTGGAAAGAAAGGAGCAGGCCCACCCCTGCTCTGTCCCGGTGACCAGGCACCATGCTCATCCCCCACCCCCAGGGGGTGCTCTGCACACGAGCAGCCCTGGATGGGGCTCTTGAGACATTTGGGGTGGCACCAGGGGACCCCCAGCAGGAGCAGGTGTGGAGCCTCCCAGCCCTTCTTCCATCCGACCCCTGAACATTGATGCCTGGCCCTCCCAGCTTCCCAGGTATGCTGGACCCCGCACCCCAGCGGGCCCCTTTCCTCCAGGGAGGGGACCCCCAGCCACGCCAGCCCCCCTGCCCTACCGGAGGATGTTGGGGTGGCAGAGCCGGTTCATCAGCTGCACCTCACGCAGCATGTTCCCTCGGTTGCTGGTCAGCTTGTTCATCTTCAGCACCAGGACCTGCCCTGACTGACGGTGCCTCACCTGTGGGGACAGCTGGCCGTCACTCTGGCAGGGGTCTTGGCACTCACCCTGGCCCCACAGCTGGCACAGAGGGGAAGCCCCCATCCCCATCCCCATGGAACCTGCTCCAGCAGCACCCAAGTGGTGGGCAGTCAGCGCTGGAAGGCCTTGGGGAGCAGAACTTGGACCAAACTTCTCAAATGCCCATGCAATCTGTCCCTAGGCTGGGAATCATGGGAATTGAAGTCCAGTGCACCGAGGAGGTGGAGTGCCAGCTTCCGAATCCGCCAGACTTATAGAACCAGCCAGCCAGAAAGAGACCCAAAGCTTTGGAGCTGCCTGGCCTGGGGGCCAATCCTTCACCCATCAACAGCCTCTACCCCAGGGGTTCCCAGCTGTGGCACTTGAGGGGGTGTGGACCCCCAGAATCCCCCAGCCAGCATGGTCTCTGCCCCCTCCTCAGTCAGCAGGCTGGCTGTAGAATTTGGGGGGGGGGGTCCAAGTGTCCCTTCAAGTGGCACAGCTGGGAAATCTGCTATCGGAGAGTCCAGCCAAAGAGTTCCCAGACACACCTGACACAAGTTGCCAGCATAACCCCCCCCCCCTCAATTTTGCTGGCATCCCTCCTCCAAATTGCCAATGGCCTCACATTCAGGGAGACAGAAGACAGCTGCTTTGAGGAGGGTCCAAGAGTTAGGGAAGTGTAAAGTGTGGAACAAAAGGGGGGGAGCCGAAGGAAGTGGGGGAGAGGCCAGAAAATGCATGCGGGACCTGCTGTTAAGCAAGAATCCCCCCTCCCCGGCCGATGGCTTCTCCTGACCTTCCTCGTTCCAAAAGCTTCTCACATTCTAGCATAATTGCAGATTTGATTTGGAAATTGCTGAGCAGCAGCAGCAGCAACTGTATTTTTATTGATTTATGGGCCTTGCACCAACCAGATCTGAAGCTGCACAGAGATGAAGAACAAGTGAAGGTGGCATTCCTGCCCAGAGGTTGCAAAAGAGAAGGGCAGGGTAGGGCAGGGCCGCCCAGGGACCTCAGGAGGCACACCAAGAGGAGATCTCTCTGCCCCACAGCACCTCTGCCAGCCTGCCAGCCTACCCACTTCCCTTCCCCCCTCCAGTGGCCTCTGCTTTAGGACAGGCATCCAGGCGCATTGGGAACAGCTTCGTGCATGGGGGGAGGCCAAGCAAGCCAATGCTCAGAAGCCCATGCCCCCAGCGCTGCCATCAACCGGGCACAAGGACAAGGCAAAGGGTCACCTGCCCAGGTGGCACACCTGACCTCTTTCAGAGCAGGGAGTCTCCACTGGGGACCCCCAAAGGCAACTCCAGCCCGCCCCGGCTCCATTCACAGCACCAGTGGCCCAAACACAAGACTGTGCAGGCACCCACCGGGGGGGGGGGGGGGGGCTGGAGAGGGCAAAAGCCCCACAACCTGCTGTCACATTTGGAAGACGAACAGGGCCCCTTTATTTATTTTTAAATCATATTTATATAGTCACCTGTCTCACCAAACATGACTCTGGGCAGCCTAGCATAAACCATCAAAGAACCCCCCAAACCCCACAGCGCCCCTGGGGCACAGACTTTAGGGGGCCAGTTTCCCCACTGAGGAAGGCCAGGCCTTTCCCCAACACAGCCCAGCCAGGACAGGACTATGGGGGGAGGGAGGGGGCAGTCAGAGGCTAATCTGCACCAGCCACAGCAGCCACTCCCCCCCACCCCCCCAGGGTCAGGGAGCAGCCTGCAGCCCCTCATGCTCCAGGCAAGCCAGGCCTGTTGAGCAGATGTCTGGACAGGCCCAGCCGTCTCACCCCCCCTACTCCCACCCCTGGAGCCTCCCTCACAAATTCCTGGACTCCGCAGCCAGAGACCATTCCTGCCCTTTTTAGTCCATGCTTCAATCCTCCCAATGCTGCGCCTGCTCCCCCCCACCCCATCTTCCTGGCCCTGGATGCGACTGCCCCCCCCCCCACTGCTCTCCAGGAGGGGCCTGGGTTGTGCAACCAGGAGGAGCCCAAATGGAGACTCTCTCGGGGGGGGGGCAGTGTGGGGGACACACCCTTCCTCTTCATTTGGAGCCCACCCACCCCCTTCTTAGCAAGTGCCAGGGGTACCTCCATGCCAAAGGAGGAGCACCAGATGCCCTCTCTCCATCCACCCCACCCCACGGCCAGCCTAGCTCAGCTCTCTGCCCCCTGCTGCCCCAAGGAAGAGGCTGAGCACCCCAGCTATGCCAGCAGGGGAGGCCCAGGCTCAGAGGGGGGGTCACCTCACGCAGATGTGGACCCTATCCTCTGTCTGCCCTGGAGCTGCCCCTGTGGGACTGAGCTCCATAGGGGAGATACAGGCAGGGTCCCTGAAGGAGGGAAGCCAGCTGCCTGGCATGTCTCCTGCCCCCATTGCCCCCCATGGGGCGAGGCAATGCTCCTGCCAGCCATGAGGCTCCTCTGCTCTCAGCAGACTCAGGATCTGCCCCCTGCAGGTCTGGGAAGATGAAAGCCGCTCCGGCCCTCCAGAGCCTGGAGGGTCCTTTGCAGCAGGAGCAGCTGCCCTATGGACTGCTGCCTTTCCTTGGCTCTCCTCCAGGCCAGCCCAGACCCACAGCAGGAGAACAGCTGCTTGCCAGGAACTGCCACCCCACTGAAGTGGGCTGCATGGCCAGCAGGCACCTCCCCCGTGTTGCCTTCCCAGCACAGAAGCTGCTTCCACGTGGAGGGCAGGCCCAGCCCTCGGACTGCCCCCCTCCGCATCTTTCTTGGGGGGCATTTCATGTTTGGAGTCACCTCACCACCTGGCCCCACAGCAGGAGAGCCAAGGATGGGTTTGCACCCCAGCTCACCCCCCAAACACAGCTGGCAAATGATGATTGCCAATGTACAAACCAAACAACCTCACACCATCACAATGGAAAGTGAAAGCCTGATTTGCACAACACGTCAATCCACAAGTGTGTGAACCCGGCCAACTCCTGCCAAAGAGCAAATGAGGAGGGTTAGCCGATCATCTCCCCCCTCCCTCGTGGGATTCTGAGCCCACTTTGTCTCTCCCCTGGTTCTGCCCCCTCCCAGCCAACCAGGAAGCTACGCAGCTGTGGCCGAAGTGTCTCTGTGTCCTGAGAGGGAGGCGCACACAGAACTTCCCCGGGGGGCATCCCCAGGAGACTGCAGGCAAGCAGCCCAGTCGCTGACCAGAGCTCCTGTGGGGTTGATTGCAGTGGGGCCGGAGAGAGACCCAAAGCAGCTCCATCTCAGAAGTTGGCCATGGCCCTCACGTGGTGCTTGCAGCCCAGCCTGGAGGGTTCTTGATGTCCAGGGATGGCCATTCTGGATGCTCGGACACAGCTGAGTGGACTAGGATTGGTTGCAGCTCCCAACCAGAACTCCGAGCTTTGGATGGAGCCGGTCAAAGATGCCCCCTGTGGCTGTGGGAGGTCAAGGGCAGCAGCCAAGCTGGTTTACCTGCCCAGGTAAAGACGCTGCCTGCTGCAGGGAGGAGAGCAGCTTTAAGGCGACCGGACCCCCTGGACTTTTGGGGGGTGGGGGTCAACAGGGGCTTCAGGCCTGTCCTGCACACGCTGAGAGTCTGGCCTCCAGCTGCAGGGAGAAGGAAGGAAAAAGGCAAATGCCGAGGAGGGTGGGGGCTTGGGGGGGTTGGGCAGAGAGCAGACGGGAAGACGCAGCCCCACCGCAGTGACCCTTTGATTTCACACAGGCTGGCAGGACCTGCGAGGTGGCAGCACAGGAGCCAGCCATCCGCAGGGGAGCCAAATGGCACTTGGTCCCACCGGGGCCCCAGCAGGACTCGGAGAGCAGCTGCACCAGGGAGGAAGAGTGATCAGGAGACTTCCTCCTCAGAGCAGCTGGACGGGTCAGCGACTCCGCCTCCCCCCTCCAGCCGAGGATGGTTCTCTTCCTGCAGGTTGAGAGCTCCACAAGGGCTGGCAGAGTGCAGCCTTCGCCCATTCGTTTGCCATGGCGGAAGGGAGCATAAAATAAAATCCGACTGGCATTTACTGAGCAAAAGTGAGAATGCTTTCCGGAAGGCCAGCCTTGCTGCCATAATCCACCACAAGATATCCCTGCTGCCCCAAAGCGACCCGCGGTCCCTGTCAGGAGACGTAACCTCAGGGGAAGGACTGAGCCCCTGGTCCAGCACGGGCACTACTGCAGGGAGCCGAGTGTGCTGGGGCAGAGCCCATCCCAGGAAGATGATGGGGCTCGGGCACACCAGAGCATCACCTAGGAGACCACCCTGGCCTTCTTCATCCCTCCCCCACTACCCTGTTCCAAGCCTCCCAATCTCCTCATCTCGCTTTTACCATCCTCACAACAGCCTTCACACTGTGTGCTCAGCTTGGCATGGGTGAAGCAAGAGAGACTCGAGCTGTTTTGTCGGTTCAGATGTCGTGCGCTTGAAGTGGCTGGCAGAAGCGCTGCCCAAGGGTAGGGAGGCAGGCCAGGAGCAGCCCCAGCCCCAAAGCACAGGGGGGGGGCCCTCTTCACCCTCAGGGCCTCCGCTGCTCCAGGCAAGACCCCTTCTTCCTAGACCACTGGCCCATCGAGGGACAAGGTGGCCCTTGGATGGACAGGGCAGAGATGGTCTATGACCCCTTTGTTTGCCCACAGCCTGAGGAGCCCCACCCTCAGGAGGCCCCCTGCCCTCTGACAAGCCCCTCCCTGTCACTTCTCAAGCATCCCAGAAGGCAAAGCCCCAGTCAGGCAGTCCAGAGCCCCTGTGCTAGCCCTGTGCCAGCTCCCCTCCCAGCACAGAGTCCCTGGGAACTGGGAATCACTTCACAGACTGGGCTGGCAAAGGGCATGCCAGGGTGGCCCCTGTAAAAGGCAGGCAGGACAGCAGCCCCTCCCGGCCACCCAGCCATGCCCACATGCCATGCCCACCCTGGCAACTGGCCTAGAATCCCAGAAGATTCTTAGTGGTGAGCTCCATAAGGGCCACTCACCCACCTCCAGGGCAGCCAGCTGGAGTGCAGCCATGGCTCCTCCCACACACGGAGGCCCTCCCCCCACTCCCCAACGGCCTGACCCGGCCCTCCCCTCTCCTCCAGGCCCCCTGCCCCCACGGCAGGTCCCAGGGTGTGGAGCTGCCAGCCAGTCCATGAGTCAGTCCAAGGCGCCAAGCCAGACTTCTCCTCGCTTGCCACCTCTCTCAGCCTGCGCCAGTGCACAACATGTACACACACTCACACTCACTCACACACACACAGAGCTCAGACTCTAGGCTGGCCCTGGGCCCGCTGAGCGCAGAGCCCACATCCTAAATTGAGACTCTGGAACAGCCCCCCCCCTTACTAGTCAACTTCCACCCTTGAGGGGCTGGCATAGCCTCAGCACCTGCTCTGATACCCCCAATGCTGGCACAAGAGATACCACACTTACACACTCACACTCACACCACAAAAAACCCTTGCAGGACTGGATTTCCAGCCAAGAGACTGCAACCCCTCCAATTCGAAGGTACTTCTCCCTTGGAGCAAACTGTCCTTACAGATAACCTGCCCCTAACCTCCCCCCCCCACCCCCAGGAAAGCCTTTTCCCCAGCTAATCCTACAAGGCTTCCACCCCACAGTCGGAGCCGGAGCGGGGCAGCCACGCCTCTCAGCCCACGCAGGTCTCAGCCTCGGCAGGTGCGTCTCCGTGGCGAGCACCAGAGGCTGCCAAACTCCAGGTCTCAGGCTGGCCTGGCACCTCTGGCACAGCTCCCCAGACGGAGTTCATACAAGAACCCAACTTGGGTTCCTCCTGAGCATTAATCTGACTTCTGATTCACGTTATCCTAAACTAGAAACTAACCAAACAAACTTGAATTTCGTAGCATGCTAAACAAGGGGCATTAACACAGGGTGGAAAAACTAACCGGGACCCTCCCCAACCAAGCTCAGCGCCTTCGGCAATGCAGCCCCTGGACCTTAATGAGTTGTGTGGACTCAAGCTAGCTGCCTCAAAAGAGCAAGCCAAGCCACATGCACTGGGCCCGCTTAGAGCAGCAAGGGGACTCCAGGGCCCATCAGCCCAGCCTACCTGTATTCAGCAAGGCATCTCCTAGCAACAGCAGCCAGCTGGGCCAGGCAAAGGGGCCAACAGGGTCCTTGCAAGGGAGGAGGCCCAGGGAGGCCCTGGCAGAGCAGCCAAACTGACCTCCCCATCTGGGTGCCTGCCCAGCAGCATGAGAGGGGCTGTCCAAATGAGGCTGGCCCTCAGAGGAATAGTGGGGAGCCCCCTCTCCCCAAAAGAGCCCCCAGATCCAGGCTGGGGGAGGACTCTGAAAGGCTCAGTCCAGTGAGAGATGGACACCCCCGCATTCTGCTGAACCCCCACCCTCCCTGGCACTGCTCACCCTCACCCACACATCTGTCTGCTCAGTGCAGAACCCGGCCAACACGAAGCCTTTGGGGGGCTCACAGGGCAAACAAGAGCAGAAGCCAAAGGAATGGAAAAGAGCAGCAGGCAGTTCAAAAGAAACACTCAACTCGCATATAAAACATCCTAAAAGAGCCCCCCCCCCGTCTCCCCCCCATACACACAAAGCCTAGGGAAAGACTTTGTCAACCAAACAGACAGGAGCCTCTGGGGAGACGGTCAGAGAAGGCCCATTTTCTGGTCCCAGAGGAGACCCCACTAAATCCAGGGGAGCTGAGGCATGCCCACCAGAGGGGCAGCAACACCTGGAGGGATGGGTCCTTGGAGAGCCAGCCCATCTGGACCCTTTGGATGCACTTCTCCCTGCAGCCAGCAGGTGGCGTTCTCTGCAGGGAACCCAGAGAATCAAGGTGAGCCAAACCCACACAGAAAATGACTCTTTGGAGAAGCCCCCTCCCCCATAGCCTCCTGGTCCCACATTAAGCTTCTTCCTCCTGGCCAGAGAGGCCAGGTTACCCCTCCCCTTCCCCACAGATACCCTCCCTGTCACAGCCAGAAATGCTTCCACCTTGGGCCAGCCTTGGCCTGCTGTCCTGTCTTTGCCTGAGTTTGGGGGGAGGGGTGTCTCCCTCTGGAGCACAGCTGGGCCGCTCCCCTCCTGTGGCAGTTGGAAGAGCTAGCCAGCCAAGAAAGGCCTCTCTGTACAGCAGTCCCAAAGAGAAGAAGCAGCCTGGAGACCAGAATTTTCCCTGCCTGACTGGCCGAGCCACAGCCTGTCCTAGGACTACTGCCCCCACCTCCAGCAGCAGAGAGAGCCTGGGCCCCCAGCCTCCCCTTCATTCAGCTCAGTCAATCTAAGGGAAAGCCACCCACTCTTGGCACCACAGACTCTGTCATGTTCTCAGCCGTCCTGTGCCTCTTGCAGCTGGCAACTGGTCTGGCCACTGGGGTCATCCATGCCACCAAACATGGCTGTGCCACACAGGGCAACTCTCCAACCGGAGGCTTCGGCAGACCCTGTCCCAGCAAGTCCTGCCCAGGATCTTTGGCTGGCTGGCCATGGCAGGCAATTTGCAAGGCAAGGCTTCACCTCCCTCCGCTAAGACCTTAAGCAGCTGTCTTGGGCTGCAGATCCCTTTTGTTAACTCTGCACGTGGACAGAGGACCAGGCAGCTGGCAAAGGGCCAGAGGGGCACAGGGTTACATCAACAGTAAGCGTAAGCTGACACTGAGGCCATCTGTCCCAGCCTGAGCAACAAACGGGAAAACAAGTATGTCAGAATCCAGCCCCCTTTGGATTCTTTTGGGGGGGGGCATGAGGTTCTTGGCAAAGCCAGCAGAGAGCAGTTTGGCCTGGCAGGCGGCCCCACTTCAGGGCTCCTGAGATGAAAGGGAGCATGACAGCTCTTTGTCACTTGGTGGCCCCCAACTCAGGCCAGAAGGCATTTGCCCCCCCAGCCTCCTCCAACGGGACCTGCCCTGGAGGAGCCAGAGAGCAGCAGGGCACCACAGCAGAGAACCTACCGGGCATCCCGAGGCACAGGGGCTGGCAGAGTCTGCAGCCCTGCCGGTTCACCCCTCGTAACAAGGAAGGCCTCCCTAGCTGGACAGAAATACCAAAGCCAGGGGAAGCCTCCGGCTGCCCGGCCAGGAACCCTCCTAATGCCGCCGCCAAATCTTAAGCCTTCTCGGCCTCCAGGAAGGGGCTGGTCCCAGCCGCGGCTCTTGACTCGCAGAGCCAACCGGGGCTTCAGCCGAGGCTGCCGGCCGCGAGGCCCTTCCGGGGCCACGAGGGACCCCCGCTGCCAGCCTCAGGCCAGCCCGCAGAGACCCACCCACAGCCTGGGAAGCCGGAGAACGGCCCCGGTCAGAGCGCGTGTAAAGGAAGCCGCCCGACTTCGGCAGTTCCTTCCAGAGCCCGGCCGGCCCCGGAGCCTCCCGGCAGTAAAGAGAGGCGGGCCCGGGGGAGGGGGAGGGGGCGGCAGAGCTGCAGCGGGGGAGAGGCGCTTCTCCCCTGCCCGTCCCGGCGGCTGCCCCCTCCGCCCGCCCGCCCTCTCTCCCTCGCTCGCTCGCCAGGCCAGCCGGCGGGCCGGGAGGGAACAGGAGCGGGAGCGGGCGGAGGCGCTGCCAGGCCGGGCAGGGGCTCACCTTGAAGACCTCGGAGAAGAAGCCGGCGCCGATCTTCTCGCAGTAGAAGTCGTCGAGGCGCGCCAGAGTGGAGACGGCGCTGCGCAGCGCCCGGTAGGAGGAAGGCCGCAGCCGCCCGCCCGCCTGCCAGCCCCCCGGGCCCGGCGCCTCCCCCTCGGCCTCGTCCAGCCGCAGGGAGAGCCCGGGCCGGCGCGGCAGCTTCTCCCGCTCCATGCCCGGAGCGCCCCAAGGCCATGGGCGGGGGGTGGCCGGGGGGCTGCGTAGGGGCCGGGCGGGGGCCGCGGGAGGGCTGCGCTGCGCCCCCGGAGCCGCGGGCTTCGGCCTCCGGAGAGCTCGGCTGCTCTGCGGCCCGCTAGCGGCCGCCCGTCGGAGGCGGAGCCGCGGCGGGCGGAGCGAGTCTTAACTCCTCGGTTGCCGCGGCTGGAGAGGAGTGCGGCGGCGTCTGACTGCGTTCGGCGTCCCGGGGGCGGCCGGGAGGCGCGGCTACGGCTCGACCTGCGCTCGCCCGGTCCCTCTTCGCGCTCCGCGCCCGTCCGGCGGCGCCTCATCCTTGGGCCATGCCCGAGCGCCGTCCGAGGCCCGAGGAGGCCTCAGCCGGCGGAGAAGCCAATCCCGGACGCTTGGGCGCGGCGTCGCGCCGCGGAGAGAAACCGGGAGGTGGAGGACCTCTGGCCTCGGTGGCCTCCAGATGTTGGACCTCGGAACCGGAGCCCAGCGCATCTGGAGATCAGAGGAGGAGCCGGAAAACGGCTTGTCTGAGTAAGGATCCAGGCAGCCCCTTCGGAAAGTCTCCGCCTATACCGGGCATCCCTCCATAAGGACCCCAACATCTGCCAAGCTGCTGCCCCCTTAATGGATCGCCAGGGAGACTGCATCCCTGCTGTTTTTCCCAGACGGTGGAGGCAGAGCAAAGCTTCTTCTGCATATGGTCTTTACACACAGCTGCCAGGCAACTTCAGGAGTGGAGCAGGTGTGTTTGTTCACCTGTGGAACTCATCTCTCCAGTGTGCTGATGGGAAGCCGTGGCAGTTCCATGCCAGGGGGTCTAGTCCTCTGGCTCCTGGAGCAGGAGCAAGGGGGTCTTGTACTCGTTTCTGTCTTTATTTTGTACTATTTTTTATTTAACAGCTCAGACAGAGCTCTGAGGCGTTGTACAATCTAGACAAAATGAAGATTTCAAAACACCAGGAACAAAACAAATCAACCCAGCATTGGCCATACAATCCCCTTGTGGGAACCTCAACATCCAACAGGCTCCTCCCTGAGCCACCCTAAATTGGGACTTCTGGGTACCAATTCCTGCAGGTGGTTCTGGCTCAGAAAAGCTCAGCCCCCAGAGGGACCGGTCCTGTTCCTGTCCCCTCTCAAATCCAGCCCTCTGCTCTTCTCTGAGGAAATATGCAGATCAGGGAGTGATCTTCACGCCAGAGACAGATGTTATCCTCCCCCTTGGTTTCCAGAGGCTCAGACAACTCCCAGGTGAGCTTACATTAGTTCTGTCAGCATGGTGGATTATGGACCTATCTCCAAGGCCCTGAGGAGGCCAAAGCTAGCCCCCTTTCTGGGATTTGAGGCATCTGCTTGTCCAGGTCGTTGGTGGCTCGACTCGCACCATCTTTACCTGGGAGCAGATGGGACTGCTGGGATATTCCTTGCGATGGACAGATTGCTGGTGCACACCCAGGTGGAACCACCAGCTCTGCAGAGAGGAGAGTGATTCAGCTGCCAGGCATCCGATGTATCTAGATGTGCCCGGGTGGTGCTCAGGGAGTTTCCCAGCAATCCAGGAGGACAGCTTTGATGAACACCCTCGACCTCTGGAACACAGAGTTAGGCAGGACACTAGGCAGGTTGGCTCCGAGTGGCTTATCCTCACCTGCCAGTCCCTGGCCATCCCCTGTTCTTCTGAACAGCTTCAGGACATGAAGTGGGCAATGAAACACATACGCTGGTGGAAGATGAACACGTGTGACCTGCTCAAACAGACCCAAGAAAGCATGCACCCATGGAACCTCCACTCTGCTCTGTGGCACCAACAATGTTGAAATGGGTCTAATTGCCCTTTTTGCAGCTGCTGAAGGTCAACCAAATGCCCATCTTTGGAAGTGGTGGAGCAGAAGACCTTGTGAGCACAATTATGCCCCTCCAGCTGATGAGGTCCCCAAGGAATTGGCTCTGAGCTGGAGCCCACCAGGACAGAATCCAGGGAATGATGGAGAGCTCACCAGGCCGAGTGAGTGTTCCTTCAGGGGCAGGAGAGTTGCGGCCTGGGGACCCTGGCATCCCAACTCCAGTTGCAATTTTATCTGATGCTGGAGGCACTGAAGGAGGTCGCTTACATCCTTGCCAGCTCATTACTAGATCATTAGGATTCACTCCACAGGGGCTGCCCTTCAAAAGCACCCGGAAATTTCGGCTGATGCAAGAAGACAAGGGCCAAGAAGATGCTTACGAAGACCCCTCCCGGGGCTGCCCTGATCACCAGTGTGTCCCTTAGTGCGATGATCCAAGGTGCTGGTTGAGGCCCTGGATGTCTTCCAGACCGCCTTTGCCAAGGACACTCGCTCGATCATTCCTTCCGTGTCATTCCCCCCCCCCCCAAATGCCCTCCTTTCTTGAAATCTCTTGCCTCTCTCTTGCTAAAATCTTGCTCTCTTGGTGCAACCACGGCCAAGTCCCTCGTCCTTCGTTGTCCAACTTACCAGCTGAGCCCATTCTCTTTGCTCACGTCTCCCCTGCCATACCTTCCCTTTCCCATCCCCTGCCCCAACACCCTCCTTCTCCCGGTCTTTAGCAAGCAAACACTCCTGCTTCCTGCACAAATACATTCCACTTATTTATTTCATTTCTATAGGTGCCCATCTCAGGTTGGGGGTGGGGGGTTCTTGCTCTGGTTTTTTTGCCCTTTCTATATAAATTGCAATCCTTCCCTTCATTTCCCCTGGCTGCTTTCAGAGCCCTCCTTCCTTGTTGTTGCTGCTGATGGGTTAGCATTTTTTAAACAGTAATCCAGATTCTCAGCTGACAAACAGCATCATCTTGCATGCAGGTTAAATAGCTAAATAAAATAAAACAAAATACCAAAGGATTCATGACCCCTCCCACTACAATACTCTTTAATGCCAACTCAAGCATTTAATTTTATTGGTTAATTCACGGGTTCCATAGCTTGCATTCCATGCCTCTGTCATCACCTGATGAGCCATAAATATTGACCATGGCTGCCTATTGGGGGCCGTTGTCAATCAGGGCTAAGGTTACAAACAGAATAACCTTACAGAGTTGGAAGCAACCTTGGAGGTCTTCTAATCCACCCCCTTGCTCAAGCAGGAGACCCTATTCCAATTCAGACAAATGGTTGTCCAATCTCTTCTTCAAAGTTTCCAGTGATGGAGCATCCACAACTTCTAGTGGCAAGCTGTTCCACTGATTGTCCTCACCATCAGAAACTTCTCCTTAGTTCCAGGTAGCTTCTCTCCTTGTCTAGCATTTATTCCTTGTCTGGCATTCAGGGGCTTTGGAGGATAGGTGGACCCCGTCTTCTTGGTGGCAGAGTAAGAAGGTTGAGGTTATCACCTTGGTCATACCTATGCCACAGTAGGAGAAGTTTCAGTCTCTTTTAACAAATTTCACAAGTGCAACCAAAGCAGAATTTTATCAAGTACAAGTAGTCCTTGACTTGCAACCTGTTGCTTAGTGACTGTTCGAAGTTTCAATAGACCTATCTGGGGATGCTGAATGACCTGGATTTCGTCTGGTGGCCCCCTGCCATCACATGGCCACATTTTGGGTGCTTGGCAATCAGGTTGCCTTTATGGCCGTTTGCAAAGTCCCCTGCAATCACACAACCACACTTTTATGATGGTTTTGCCAAAGCCCAGCATTTACTTCCACAGGGACCCATTGGATTGCAGCATTTAATTATCAGCTGCCCCCCAAAAGGACACACAATCGGGTCGGCCACAGGGCTGACCTGTTTAATGGCATCATGAGTTATCACAGGCTCCATTGCAGTTGTAACCTGAGCAGGATGTCCGGCGTAGCCGTTCCTTTCCAAGGCAAGAGACGCAGCCTAAAACCCTGAAGCCAAGAAGAAACGGACCCCAACACTTGTTTGGAAGGTGCTGCCGGGGGGGGGGGGATCTGGTTTGGACTGGTGGTCCTCAACCTAGGAGCACAATTGAGCCCAAAATCTCTGTTGGTGAGCAAGACAGTTGTTGAGTGAATTTTGCCTCATTCAATGTCCTTTCTTGCCACCATTAAGTGAATCACTGTAGATCAGGGGTGCCCAATAGGTCGATCGCGATCTACCAGTCGATTGCAAAGATGGTGTGAGTAGATCGCATGACTTTAGTCCTGGGTGAAAACGAAATGCCTCATAAGTGAGAAATACTCACTCAATGAAATAGCTGGCTCCCTCTTCCGAGAATCCCTCCTCCCAGCCACAGGGCAGATCTAAGAGAAAAAGAAAGGAGAAAGGTGGAGGGAGGAAGAGAGCCGGGGAAAGAAAGGGGCCAAGAGGAGGGAAATGAGATTTTGTGCCCTGGAGACAGGCGAGCATAATTCCCAGCCCATGGAAAGAGAAGTCGGTGGGGAAGGAAAGCCCGCCCGCCCGCCCGCCTGTTTTCTTTTCCCAGTTACTCATTGGTTACTCAATGAAGAAGACCTGGCCAGGTTCTACCGCCCCTTCCCTTTTGTTTACACAGGGTTTAGAGAGAGAGTAGCTCACAAGCTAAAAAAGTGTGGGCACCCCTGGTGTCGATGATCAGTTAGTCACACAGGTATGAAGGGAACCCGGCTTCCCCTTTGAAGGTCATGAAAGGGGATCACATGACCCCGAGATGTGGCAACTGTCATAAATATGAGTCCTTGACCAAGTGTCTGAATTGTGATCAGGTGACTGCGGGGATTCTGGAAGGGCTGTAGGTGTGGAAAGTGGTCATAAGTCACTTCTTTCAATGCTGTTGTAACTTTGAACAGTCACTAAATGAACTGCCATAAGTCGAGGACCACCAGTACTGAACCGTCTGTCGAAGTTCTTTGGATGTTCCAGGCAGCATAAACCCTGGGGTGGCAACACAGGTGTGGTAGGTTGTGGTTCGTAATGCTGGAATCCGGACATGGCAGGGAAGCAACCCAACGGGTGGAGGGGATCAAAACGGGCCCCTCCCCCTCCCTCTGGGGAGCTTCTGAATGGGGGAGGGGCAGAATGAATGTGTGTGTGTGTATGCATGCGCGCATTGCGTGTGTGCTGATTCCTACAAGTTCTAAATTACACCACTTGATGGTGCAGACCAAGGAAACTAGGAATTAACCAAACCACCCTGATCTCTAATAATCAACCTTATTACTTGGGAAAGAAAAAAAGTGGGGGCTGATTGTGGGACATCTGCTTGGTCTTTTTGAGAAGTGGGGGGGGGGGGCTCTGCTCCTCTCCATCTCCAGAGATAATTGGAACCTCAGCCACTGTTGGCTTGATGGATCCTCTTTCTTCTCGCTATCTTACCTTATCGTATAGATATAGTGTATCACAGAAGTGAATATACCCCCTCACAATTTGTAAATAAGTATATCTTTTCATGTGACAACACTGAAGAAATGATACTTGGCTACAATGTAAAGTAGTTAGTATACAGTGTAAATGTGCTGTCCCCTCAAAATAACGCAACACACAGCCATTAATGTCTAAACTGCCGGCAACAAAAGTGAGCACACCCCTAAGTGATAATGTCCAAATGGAGCACAAGTAGCTGTTTTCCCTCCCTAGTGTCATCGGACTCGTTAGTGGTACAAGGTCTCAGGTGTGAAGGGGGAGCAAGTGTGTTAAATTTGATATTGCTCTTTCTCATATTATTCAACATGGAAGTTCAACATGGCATCTCATGGTAATAAACTCTGAGGATCTGAAAAAAACAAATTGTTGCTCTACACAAAGATGCCCTTGGCTATAACAAGATTGCCAAGACCCTGAAACTGAGCTGTAGCACGGTGGCCAAGACCATACAGCAGTTTAGCAGGACAGGTTCCACTCAGAACAGGCCTCAATGTGGTTGACCAAAGAAGTTGTCTATGGTCAGCGTCATATCCAGAGGTTGGCTTTCGGAAATAGACATATGAGCGCTGCCAGCATTGCTGCAGAGGTTGAAAGGATGGGGGTAGGGGGTCAGCCTGTCAGTGTTCAGACCATATGTTTCACACTGCCATCCCAAAAGGAAGCCTCTTCTAAAGATGAAGCACAAGAAAGCCCACAAACGGTTTGCTGCAGAGAAGCAGACTAAGAACATGGATTTCTGGAACCCTGTCCCGTGGTCTGATGAGACCAAGATAAACTTATTTGGTTCAAATGGTGTCAAGCGTGTTTGGTGGCAACCAGGTGAGGAGTACAAAGACAAGTATGTCTTACTTATGGTCAAGCATGGTGGTGGGAATGTCATGGTCTGGGGCTGCATGAGTGCTGCTGCCACTGGGGAGCTACAGTTCATTGAGGGAACCATGAATGCATGTACTGTGATGTACTGAAGCAGAGCATGATCCCCTCCCTTCAGAGACTGGGCCATATTACAACATGATAATGACCCCAAACACACCTCCAAAAGTACCACTGCCTTGCTAAAGAAGCTGAGGGTAAAAATAATGGCCTGGCCAAGCATGTCTCCAGTCCTAAACCCCATTGAGCATCTGTGGGGCATCCTGAAATGGAAGGTGGAGATACGCAAGGTCTCTAACATCCACCAGCTCTGTGACATCATGTTGGAGGAATGGAAGAGGACTCCAGTGGCAACCAGTGAAGCTCTGGTGAACTCTATGCCCAAGAGGATTAAGGCAGTGCTGGAAAATAATAGTGGCCACACAAAATATTGACACTTTAGGCCCCATTTGGACGTTATCACTTAGGGGTGTACTCACTTTTGTTGCCAGCAATTTAGACATCAATGGCTGTATGTTGCATTATTTTGAGGGGACAGCACATTTACATTGCTATATAAGCTGTATACTCACTAATTTACATTGTAGCCAAGTGTCATTTCTTCAGTGTCATTATATGAAAAGATAAATATTTACAAAATGTGAGGGTGTGTACTCACTTCTGGGATATACTGTATTATATCTGTAAGGTCAGCATGTGCTATTGCCACAGGTGTAGCTCCCTCCTACACCACTATTATTTATTTATTTTATTT